>KZ806881.1:626796-638590 GCA_000696205.2 Oncopeltus fasciatus
TAAATAATCTAAAAGGTTATTTCCACCACCAATGAATATAGAACTATTATACCTTCTATTATCCAACAGAGCTACCCAACAGAAGATGGTTTGCAGAAACCAATGAAGACGGATAATAGAAGGTATGATAGCCCAACTAAAATCATCTAATATTAATATCTACGGTCAAAAAACTCTCCATTTTTTTAAAAGTGTATTTTTTATTATCTGCTGACTTTTTGGCTTACATTGTAAGCCATCTTCAGGGCTGTTGAAATATAATGTCATAAGAAAAGCAAAAAAATTATATTATTTACATTATTATTACATAAAATTAACAAAACTAAAAGTAATGTGATATAAAATGCTCGGGAAAAACAATAATAAAATTTGTAGAAAATTCACCACACCTACCTATCATGAAGGCAAGACAAATTGTCACCTGTATCAAAGTTTTATGACAGTTGTAAGGTTTGGAAATTAAGAAAACTTAAGATGGACAAGTAAACAGTGAGGGGTGTGAGGCGGTAGGATTACCTATTTAAAATGCTATAATGTAGTAGTCTTCAATTCCCTTTAATCTTGATTTTTTTTTTCCAATCATACTCTTGTCATTGAATTTTTTGGAACTTGAAATTTTTATATTAAATATTATATTGTCCAGGTCCATCACCAAATCTTACTACCGTAATTCTGTTGGAGCACTGCTTGTATACGACGTTACAAACAAGGCGAGCTTTGATAACATCCCACACTGGATGACAGAGGCACGGCGACACATAGAACCACACAATCCTGTTTTTGCCTTGGTTGGTTGCAAACTGGACTTGGTCAAGGCTGGTGTCCCTCGGGAGGTGCCTACTGAAGCTGCATCAGGCTTTGCACTCCGTCATGGCCTCTTCCATATTGAAACCTCTGCTAAGACTGGTGTCAATGTAGAGGCTGCCTTTACTGCTGTTACACAAGAGGTTCATTTCATTTTTATCTCTAATATTTTTCAGTATATTTTAGTTTAGCAGATTTCCTATCATGCATCGTTTATTTTTTTTTTTTTTTTTTAAATCAGGGAGGGAATAGAATAAAAGCTATTTTAGAAGGCCTGTCCAGTCCATAATTCTATTTTTTTTTTTTTTTTTAAATACTATAACTTCTTCATAGAAATTTTATTTTAAATGTACTTTTAGTTTATTTTCTTAGCATGAAATAGATTAATTAAACCTTGTATTCAACCTTAAAATGAAACTTGCAAACATAGCCCTTACAAAATTTGATTTTTTACATTTAAAGAAACGTGGATCCAAAAGTCTAGTAAAAAAAATGCATATATATGAAAAATGCATATTATATTTAAAAAATTTACTGTGGAATAATTTGTAGAATTGTTTATATCTGCTTGGATTATCTTCCATTTAAGATTGCCTTAAACTAAAATGGTTTAGGTTTTTAAAAAATAGCAAAGTCGTGGTTGAATATTTTGTTATTTCTATAATTACTAATAATATATGTTTAGAGGTAACTAGTAGACCATCGAGCTTAATGAGGAGAGGTTAGTCAGGGCTTTGGTCTTAGGAACTGAAGAATAAAAACTGATTTGTAAACAAAAAAGTTATTTATTTTGCCAATCTTTCGGTCCATGGTAACTATCAGTTACCATAGAGCCGGAGTCCCTCTCTCTCTCTCCCCCATCGGGTGATGGGAGAAATGGGTATTTCCCCTGATGAGGCCTGAAATTTAGACTGAATGTTGACAAAAATAAAAAACTTTTTTAGTAGAGAATCTTTAGGGGTTTAATCAAAGTTGATCCTAAAAATACAAATTTTTTTTTTTAATTAGATGATTTTAGTTGGAGTTCAGTCAAGGTAGATCCAAAAAAAAAAAAATACAAATTTAACAAAAGTGTATTTTTTTTTAAAGATAATCTGCCAACGTTTCGGCTTACACTGTAAGCCATCTTCAGGGCTGCCTATCATGAAGACGAAAGAGGACGTCCTGTCCCAAAGTCCACATTTCCATGACTTGGAATAAGAACTTAGGGACAGGACGTCCTCTTTCGTCTTCATGATAGCCCTGAAGATGGCTTACAATGTAAGCCGAAACGTTGGCAGATAATCTTTTAAAAAATACACTTTTGTTAAATTTGTTCTTTTTTGGATCTACCTTGACCGAACACCAACAAAAAACATCTAATAATAAAAACTTTTCGTTCACATACCTATTAGTTTTTATTTACTCAAATTCCAAGACTTTATCTTCGACAAATCATTCCTTATGCATCGACGCTCAACTATTTCTAAAATAATATCATTAATTTTTCCCCACGACAAAATCACGCTTTAGATAATGAATTTAATTTCAAAATGGACATGAACAGTTACCACCATGAAATATCTAAATGTATACTACCGATAATGTTCTGAATTTTTACAATTGTGATAAAATGTTTATGGTATTGTTGAAATTGTCGCTTACGTTTCAGCGCCTACAAGTTCAAGAGTATTTATAGGAGAGTCCCGAGCTGCTGTTATCGCAGTTGGGCTCTTTCGAGCATAATATATCATATGAAAACACATCGGCTGCCAACTAACTAGGCCTGCTTCGGAGCCAAGACAATTGAGTTAACAATATGAATATAGATGGCCCACAGCAATAATTTAGTGGTCAAAATAGAATCCAGATGCTGTAAACACATGCATCATTTTCAAAAGCTACCTAAACGCGAGGAATACACGTGAGATGGGATGAACTCAAAGAGAAACAAATCTATAAAGAGACCATCGAGAAGTATATTTTGCGATCCTTAGCAAGAAAAAAAAAATCATAAATATTGTCCGTCTATTCCTAGATTTATATTGTTAATTCAACATTTGAATAAATAAAATAGATATTCGATCCAAGTCAATTCCCGGATCGAATATAGTGGGAAAAATCTTCAAATTGCACGTTTATGACATATAACTTATACCCTGTGTTTGAGAATAATTGTCGTAAAATTCCTCACATTGGTTTTAATAAATAAATAAATATTAACTTAGTTGTGGTATATAGTCCCACGTAAATTTTAAACAATTAATGCGAGGGAATAGAATAAAAAAATCTATCTGTCCCAGCAAGNTTTCATTTAGTCTCCAAAATAAATAAGATTTAGTCTTCCACTTGATATGATTGAAAGCAGGAAAAACTTTGTACAGATGAGACTGAAATTAAAACATTTTTAACTTTATAATTGAGATAATTAATAACCCATGTTGAATAACCAGTTTATATACTATATAATGAACTCTTGCAGAAAATTGTTAAATGACAACCCTGTTTAGCAATTCATTTTTTGTAATTAATTCTAATGTTAACAAACAAATTATAAGAGGATCACTTCTTTTCCAATACATCCTATTTCCTTTAAGTAAAAGCTTCAAATTGTTTTACAAATTAAACTTATATTAAATGTAAATGAATTAATAGTTGATAACCCAATGAATAGTCAATATTTATTGTGGTTTGGTTATAAATTTCAAAATAAATATAATCATCTTTGAAGGACAAAGTATTATTATGTTCCTTGATGAGTTTCCAATTACAATGTAGTGTCTATAAAATAGAGAAATACAATAGTAGCTTGCAGGCTTGCATTATATTCTAATGAGTTAGATAGTTGTGCACTACTAGCTCAAAAGATCAAAATCCAATATATTTATGACTGAATACAGTATAATGACTTCTCTTATAAAAATACATAAAATTGAATGGAAAAAGATATAAAAATTTAAAATAAAGGCAAACTATTTCATTACATAAACTATTTTTATACTAATTTTTAGTACTGAGAATAGTTTTATAAAGAAAGTAAAGAACAATTAGGTCTATATTTTTTTATAAAATATAAAGGCGTATTAATTTTCTTCCTATATTGTTTATTTTATTATTTCCATTTAATGTACTTCACTTCCCATATTTATTACATATGTATTTTTCTTTTTTTTTTTTTTAATGGCCTACCGACCACCAGGGTCATTAATGCCTTTTATTGAGGAATTTGGTGAAATAATATGTACAATAATTTAGTCTAATATTTCGGAAATATATTTTCTCTTCATCAGAAAATGTTCACAAACAACTTTTCTTGCAATTTTGATATGATAACAAATTATAAAATAAAATCAATAAAACTACTATGTAACATTTGCTTTTTATCATATATGAGTAATCCAAACAATTTGTATTATTTAAATAATGACTTTAGTTGTGGTATTTAATCCCACATAAATTTTATGCAATAAATGCAAGGGAATAGAATAAAAAAATCTTTATACCTCATCCGGGACTCGAACCCAGGGGATTAGAGTGCGGGGATTAGAATGAATTATTTAGCTAGTCTCAGAGGAGCAATGGCCAGCATACTTGCCCAGAAAGGAAATCCGAATTCGAGTCCTGGCTAAAGTAGTAAGATTTTTTTTTTTCTATTCCCTTAATTTATTGTATAAAATTTGTATTATTGTTATTTTAAAATAATACAATTTTGCTTACCAAGACCAATAATAAATTAATAGTTAAAACTCAGCAACACATATAACATATAACTGTATACAACAATATATGACCTAACTATGTAATCAACCGTCTATTACCTAAGTAAGTTAATTGGAATTTCAAAATAATAATAATAATAATAAAAATGTGATTACTTATATATGATAAATAGTAAATGTTATGTAATAGTTTCATTGATTTTATAATTTTTAATCATATCAAAAATAATATGGAATGAATAGTTGACCGTAAAGCAAGAGAGGATTGTCGGGAATTCTGTTATGGTAGTTTAACAATTAAAAACTAATTTTTAACCAAAATAATTTTTATTTTAGCCAACATTTGGCCTGAATTTCAGGCCTTCACCAGACCTGAATATGAAAGAGGAACATACAAAATAATATAGAAGCATGTCTATATATGATAATCAAACAAAGAAAAGTGAATGAAAATATAAAACTATGTGTAATCGATTATATAAAATGTATATTGAACATATTGCAAATAAAAAAATAAAAAAATTTTAATAAAATTAGTAAGTGTACATAGCAAGTAGGGGTGATGGGGAGAGAGAGAGAGAGAGAGAGACCTGTGCTCAACTTAGTCTACATCATGACTGATCTGTTTAAAAAAAATTTTTATTATGATTTTTGTTTTAAGATGTGAAAATTATTACTGTATGTGGAAGAAATATAGTCTTTGTCTGTTTTGTCATTTATGGGGTTATGTTCTAAATATATATGAATAGACTCTGCTAAAAGTCGTTTCTCAAGGTTTGGTTCAGTCGCAAGAAGTGTGAATTTATCAAAGTTGAAAGTTTGTTTGTCAGTAGTAGAGTGTTTTAAAAGGGCTGTGGTGATTTTATTACTTTTAATATCATTTTGATGGTTCCTCATTCTTCTTTTTATGGGGTTCTTTGTTTGTCCAATATATGCTGCCATACAATTTTGAGTGGCGCAGGGGATTTTGTAAATGACATTACATCCGTCAGTATCGGGGATAGGGTCTTTCAGTTTAGTGTATAAATTTTCTAGTTTGTTGTTGTTGGAGAAGCCTTTGAACCTTTTTTTTATGAGAAACCTGAACCTTAAGCCATTTAAACAGTCTCATCCGTTCCCCACTCCTATGTCCATTGTTTCCCGTTCCTTTCCACAACGGTCAAATAAAAATTATTTAAACAGATCAGTCACGATGTAGACTCAGTTGAGCAAGGGTCTCTCTCTCTCTCCCCATCCCCTACTTGGTATGTACACTTACTAATTTTATTAATAATTTTTTATTTACATGTGTTCAGTATCCATTTTATGTAATCGATTACACATAGTTTTATATTTTCATTCATTTTTCTTTGTTTGATTATCATATATAGACATGTTTCTTTATTATTTTGTATGTTTCTCTTTCATATTCAGCCTTGATGAAGGCCTGAAATTCAGGCCAAAACATTGGCTAGAATAAAAACTATTTTGGTTACAAATTAGTTTTTAATTGTTCAACTACCATGATGAAATTCCCAACAATCCTCTCTTCATATCAAAAAAAATTTTAAAAATTGTATGTGCGTATTTTAAGTCCTGATGAAGAAAAGTATTATTCTCAAAATATTGGCATCGACTAAATTATTTGACCAAAATCCTCAATAACTCTTTCTATTTATATGTATATATTTATATAGTGTGTTTATTTGTTTTGAAATAGTTTATATAGTAGTATTTTTTAACCATCTTGACTAATTCACTGTTTGACAGGTGTATGACCGTATACAATCAGGCGAGTACCGAGTAGAGGAGGGCTGGGATGGAATAAAAGCTGGATTTGCCCGTCCTCAAGGCCTTGACTTCAACTTAGTGGAAGCAGAACCAGCCAAGTCTACTTGCTGCTAGTCCTTGCCCCTCTTCTCATCTCCTTATGTTCCCTTAGTTACCTTTGTTAATGATTAAGACATTTTATTTCTGTTAACAATTATTATTACTTGATGCAGTATCATGATTGATCTCCAGACTTATTTGTTTCTTTTCAGCTTTTGGGACTACAATGGCCAATAATGCCAGTGTCTCCTCTTTAATTCTCATGTGAACTGTCAGAAACACTAGAAATATTCATGCAAACTATTTATTTTAATATTTGATTTTTGTCTTTTTTATAAAAGCAAAAGAAAATATGAAGAAGTTAAAGATATAAATTCTTCAGTCAAATTTTCATTTAGTCTCCAAAATAAATAAGATTTAGTCTTCTCTCCCAATTTTTCTCTTTAAAATATTAAATAAATTTTATTNAAGCGAGTGACACTGTGGAGACTGATTTTTAATTTTCGGTCTGCGGGCGGAAGGGCGTTAAGATGAAGTAATAAATAAATATAATTTCCAATTTGCCTTAAATACATGTGTTTCTTTTTTTATAGAACCCATATCTACACCATATGTAAATTATTCAGTGAAAAGAACTTTATGATAGGTATTCCATGAATTTTTATTTGAAGGCCGTAAATTTCGTTAAAAGCTCTATTTAAATCGTGTGATAATACAAGATTAATGTTTGCTTAGGGCCAGCAATGCCCTAAAAAAAAAAAAATGGCAAAACGAAGTTTGCCGGGTCCGCTAGTATATACATATTTATAAATAATTTTATTCATGCTTAATTAATTTATTCATAATTCATACTCCATAAATGTTTAGAAAATAGTTTGCATAACATGCTGATATTTTATTAAATATTTAAGTTGCTTGGGAAGGTATGATTTTGGTGGCTCTTATAATTTTAGATAAAATTATATAATTTGAAGTTGACATTCTAGCTTACATCACTGCCTCTTGTGAAAGTTACACCATATATCCTGATCATAACCTCTTACACTCATTTATGCTATTGTTATTTCATGGATATTTCTTCTCTTATGATTCTTCTAGTTAATCCTAAGTAACCAGTTTCCTTAGTTCTGCACAGCTAGCTCTCATATCCCCATCCTCAGGGGAATGCTGCTCTTGATTCTGAGGCTGACTCTTATAAGGTCTGTGTATACTTCTGTGGTTTTAAATTTTGCTCTATTCATTTGATCTTTTATGATAGTGTTATTTTTTTATTAAGTTCATTTCCTAGATAAATATATTTCATTCTGAATTGTTTTATGTGTTAATAGCTATAAAATACATAATTTGCTATTAAATTTACCTAATTTAACACTTATCAAGGGCCACAATAGTATTTACATTCAGGACTTCATTGAGCATATGATAGTAACTGCTGATTATGAATCTTACAGTCCCAGCTGTGCCCCCATATATTGCAGAATAATAAAACTAAAATAAATTTAGTCTTTTAAACATTATCCATACCTAGATAGTTATTTTGTTCCCCTACCAAATATACGTCAAGATCCAGGGCTTGATGAAGTTTGGCAGAATCCCAACAGACCCAGAAGCTCTGTTCTGCTAAATAATGCATACCTGATTATTAAGTAATCTCGTATAGAATGGAATTGTAACTTAATTTTGTTTTTTATAAATTTGGTTAATGCAGACCTTTTCTGTTATCTGTGAAAAAAAATTTTTTTTTCTTATAGAAGCTAGTTTGTGAAAAATTCTCAGGAAAAGATAAATAGTTAGTTTATAAATATTTTATTTGGTTGTGGTTTTTTATCCCACGTAAATTATAAACAATTCATGAGAGGGAACAGAATTCGATTCCTGGCGAGGACAGATAGATTTTTTTATTCTGTTCCCTCTCATGAATTGTTGATAAATAGTTAGGAATACAGGTTAGTTGACAAAATTACAACTTTTTTTTTTGGAAGATTAAACCATTACAGTATTAGCCAGGTCACATAACATAAGAATTTACTAATAACTTCTTAATTACATTTGCTCAGACAGTATTGTCTAGTCTTCCTCTTTACTAGAAAATGTAATGGTGATTTAAAAATTGTATTAGTTTTGAAATGAATGTTTTAATTATATTATTTGGTGACTTTAAAACAAACCAGCATATTTTTTCCATTTAAGTAAATATTTCTGTATTGTCCGAAACCAAGCATAATTAAATTTACCATCAATTATGGTGAAATATGTAAATCAACGGAAAAAATATTTGATTTGTACTACCTAATAATATAATAATTATAATATTCAAAATTCAATTCTGTCTTGCAGTATTGGAATGTTTATCTCGTCTCAATTACTTAAGTATTTTGATTTGCAGAACATTCTTTCTTAGTAGATTTTTCACATTAACAAAACATAGTATAAAAATGAAAAATGTTTGTTTACTTGAATGAATGAGTAAATAATTTTTTTTTTTTTTTTAATACAGGCACTTTATTAGGGGATTTTAAAGAGAATGTTTGAACTTGACATTTCTAATGCTCTAAAAATGATATCAAGGGGCGCCAGGCTAGCTCAGGGGATCCGTACGGGTCTCTCAATCCTGACGCCGCGGGTTCAAATCCCGCCCAGGTCAATCTTTTATTTATAATATAGAAGCTTGTCCTGAGCCATGGGTGTTTAAAANTGATATCCCACATAGCTCTTTGTTGGGGTGATGTCTTTCTTGTAAGTTTTGTTTTGTTCTTGTTATTTTTGCATAAATTTTTCCTGTTATTTATTGTTCTTAATCTAGTTTTTTTTTCTCAACTTTATATGAACTAAAATTATTATTTTTGTTTTGATTAACTTTTTAACAAATTTGATACTCTTACATCATGAATTTATAATTCATTGCGCTTAGACCTTTTTATGGATTGTTAAATTCCAAATACTGATCCATGTTTGTTTTATTTACAAATTTTCTTTTAAAATATTTTAAGGAAATATCTTTATTTAATTAAAACACTCATTTATCAAAGTACAACAAGCCCATTGGATTGTTTTTAATGTAAATAGTTATGTGGCTGTCAACACTCATTTCTTTTATAGATGAGTATTGGCAATTATTCTTGGTATCCTAATGAACTGGCCAATTATATGTTTAAAGATATTGTCAGTGCTCTATAACAAAAAAAAATTAATAAGTCCCCCCAAAAAAGTTTTATAATGTTTTGTATAAATCTATTTCTTAATTTTAGAATGAATTGAAATTTATAAATCTTCTTATTAACTTTGGCACTGACATTTTTAAGAGGATTTAAAAGTAGTTTTTTTTTTAAATTAAAAAAGGAGGAAGGGCATTCATGGGAGAAGGTGTATATACATTTAATTAAATATATTTATTGATTTGTCAGTATTTATATTTCATTTTTTAGTTATCATATTAATAACATGTTATGATATAAATTTTCATATGAAATTAAATCATTCTTTCAAATATAATGAATGAAATAGGTTTCAAAAATAATGATTGAAATACCTGATATGATGATTTACTAATAATAAACCAAAGACTCCAGTAATATTTTATGGCTGTTTCACCACTTTTTCTAGTTCCTTCTTTATTTAAATTTTAATTGGAAAGAAATATTTTGCTTTTTAAAGAATTATGAAAAGAAAATTTAATTTTGATTTTAAAAATTGATTATATAGTTTATACATTAATTATGATTGAAATCCTTAAACAAGATTCAGCCTGATTAATGATCCTTCAATGTAGAAGATGAAAAGACTAAAGAAGGAAAGCTGACTAAAATCAACCACACATGACAGTTTATGAAATTTTGTCATTTATCTTACACCCTTGACCATTATTTTTGAAAGAGGAAGGTTCATATTTCTAGTAAATGAATGCTTATTATATATTTAAAAAATATATCTTGAACTATAAAAATATATATAATTCCTTGCTCTATAAAAAATTTTTTTTTTTTTGTCAGTTAGGAATACCTATGTAGTTTGTACAAGCTGGACATGGTTAAATGTAACGCACAAAAATTGATAAGGATAAAGCTATGCTATAGAAATGAGAGTCGGCAGTTGATCAACAATTGTTATTAAAGACATTGAATCAAATGCTAAAAATAATATTCAGTCATCACTATTAAGCATGTGCCTTATATAAACTTATAAGTATTTTTAAACATTTACTTACATATTAAATTTAATTAAACCTAAATTTAGTCAAGTTTTAAGTCTAAACTAATGTACCCTACTAATCTTACTCAGCTAATCAAATCATAAAATGCTGTAAGTCTTTAATTCAATTTCTTAATTATTTATTTTTATATTTTTGTAATAATTGGACACAACTGGTAATCCTTGGTATATTGAGGAAATGCATATTTATTAATTTTGCAACTCTCTTGTTCCAGGTTATTATGAATATGTAAAAAAAAAAGTAATCTGCTGTGAAAAACTTCTTTTTTTTTTCTTTTTAATTCTTCATAATTTATTCTGATAGTATAGTCCATATGATAAATGGGTTTATATATTTGTAGAAGTACTTAACAATTTAACATAAATCATTTCCAATCTATTAATATACCATCTTACTTTTGAAATTTTTTTTTTAGTTGTAAAAATATTTTTGCAGCTTTTAAATTTTTACTGTATGCAAGCTTTCAATCCTTATTTTCCAATTTAAAATATAAATTAATTAACTTAATATGCATATAAAAAAAACAATATAAAATTTGATAGTGGTTCTTAAAAATAGCTCACTTTTGTGTATTCAAACTACTCTACTTGGATAACAGGATACAAGTATGCCAACTCTCAAAATATTTTTCATATTGAAATATGAACACAAAAATTGAGATTTTTTGAGGAACAGTCTTCACGTATTTTAGAAAATAAACCACTATTAAAAATCTAGAATATTAATTTTTGAATATCAATGTTTCTGTTCTGCTACATTGTAGTATTCATCTTAAGGTCACAAAACAAAATATAATCAGAGTCTGTTGTAATATGTTCATGGGTAAACTAATACAACAATTATCATTATATCAATGCATGAAATATAGATCTTAACATAACTACATTCTTAACAACACCTAGTGATAGTGAAAGGAGTTTCTAAAAATGCAAGAGCAATGAGCAGCAGAGCAAGAGGGAATATTTAAGAAGGACTGCAGAATAAAAATGGGGTAAATCCAAAGATCATGAGGTTAAAGACCTTAAACAAATTTTTGTCTTATTCATGATTAATAGAGTTGGGATACATAATGTTAATAATGAAATTGTATGTCGGAGGAGATAGTCGGGGTTTGGTCAAAGGTTTATTGTTAAATAAAAACAAATTAGTGAACCAATCTGATTTGTGTAACTAACATAAAGCAACACAAATGAAGAAAAAAATTATTTCGAGCAAAATAAGTACAAGAACAACCTATTCAATTATGTAATTACAATTAATTATATATTTATAT
>KZ806881.1:654697-691525 GCA_000696205.2 Oncopeltus fasciatus
ATAAACACACATACATATATGAATAATAACTAGAAACCTAGTATATAAATATTAATATATTTCATTCATTCATTAGAATTGGCAAACACCAAATTTCAGCTTTTGAATGCTAACAGTGTAACAGGAAGAACTATGTCCTGCATTTTCCCATGCATACCTAAAGAAAATAAATGAAACCTGATCTCTTAGAGGCCATGAATCAAGGTCAAAATAGAAAAATAAAGTATTAACATATTCATTAATTATAAAATATTCCAGTATTACATAAATGTAAAAATGAAAATAAATAAGACACCAAGTTTCCAAGGGCGAGTAATAACATTGGTTTGCAATATGCAATCAAGATACTTATTCCAATATGTTTATGGAGAATGTTGGTGTGGGCATTCATATTCCAGCACATAACTAATTACTTTTCTCTTCTCACAAATATAGAAGTTAGGAGAAAAAGGAAATTTCATTTTATTTAAATAGATGGTTCTAATACTTTATCTCTAGTAATCCTTATTTAATGAAGTCATACCATGAGGTGAAAGGCCAGAAAACATTCGATTTAAAAAGGTAGTTTTATTTATTTACTCAGTCAAAAGTTATAGTGCTTTGAAAATGGAGATTTCCAAAGATCATTTCATCATGTTTGGCTTTTTTATTTCTGAAAAGGGAAAAATGCAGCACATATTGATCACAAAAATGATGTCCTATTTAAGGTGATAAGAGAATGCTAGTACCAGAATTTTTTGGTATGTCAAATTATTGAAGAAGACTTTGAAATGTATCAAAAAATTGATGCAGAAAGGCATTTCTCTCACTCAGGAACTTTTTTTTTTTTGTTAGCCTCCTTTTCAACTACTTAGGATCATGGAGGGAGGGGCTAACTACAGATTGCCAACCTATCTAAACATCCATGGCTCAGGACAAGCTTTTATTCATAGATAAAAACTTTCCCTACGCGGGATTCTAACCTGAAGTCAGAATTGCGAGACCCGAATGGATCCCCTATGCTACCCGTACACCCCGCTCAAGAACTAAATATCAACCATAAAACTGATATCAAAAGAACCTTAAGACTTTGGTTACAAACAAACACTGAATAATTTAATGGAACGAATATCGACTTGTGAAACAAAATAAAATAAAGCCATTTGAGAAATAAAGGATCACAAGTGGTGAAAAGTGGATCAAGTATTATAATTTGTGGAAATTAACATGCTTAAAGCCGGCAAACTGTGGTAAAGATTGGATTGTGTCAAGGGAGTTATGCTGAGTGATTAATGGGATTGGTAAGGATATATCATCAGTTGCTGAAATCTGGCCAAAACAATAACTTGAATTTGAACTGTCAGCATTTTAAGTGATTTAAGCAAGTGATTAAAAAATCCAAAATTAATTACTTAATCTTGCCGTATCTGACTATCATTAGTTAGTTATATTCTCTACCAAATTCTCTTAATGGAGTAATGCTGGAATCAAAAGAGATTTGTGCAAATCACTCAATTTTTGTCAAGGAATCTAAGAACTACTGCAGTGAGAGAATAATGGATTTATCACCGAAGTGGCAAAAGGACATAGATCAAAGTGGTACATTAAAATTAATCAGAGTTTAAATTTTAAATAAATTAATTAATTTTAGATAAATAAAAGTTGTGGGTGGAAAACAATTTTAATAACCAAAATTACATTCCCCTAAACCTATATTTATTTTTTGCAAAAGACTTTCTGGCTTTATACCTTTTGAAAAATTAAGTACTCTGCTACTCTCGCCCTGAAAATAGCGTCCAGCACCTCATGATAGTAAAAAGCCGAAAATATTTGTAAAGTATAAGGTAGTTATTTGCTGGACTAAAACCATTATTATTAACTTGAAAAATAATAAAAAGATACAGATCTAACATATCCTAACAAATGTTTCTTTAAATAATACAGACCTCTGGTGCTCATAATTTAAAAAAAAAAGATGTCTTAGTATTCATGAATTTAATATAAAGTTTAATTTGGTAAAGAAATTAATATAATTTTTAAAAAACCACAAGTTAGATACCTGAGGATGAATGTAGGCATCACGGATCTTCTCATGGAGAAGCTGACGAACGAGGCCAGTTGACTTAGGGCTGATTTTCTGAGGCTTATAGCTAATGTTGAGTTGTGGTAACTCCCCTGAGCCAGTGTCCGGAGCTAGGTTTCCAGCTAACATTCTGATGAAGGTGGTCTTTCCAGTCCCATTCTCTCCCAACAGAACAACTATCTCAGAATCTGTGAACTGCCCAGAAGCTACCTCCAGCTTAAATGGCCCCATCGTCTTGGCCATTGTTGGATACTCATAGTGTTGCATACGCTTAACCTCCTCCTCTGTGGCACTCTCTGCTACTTTGAACACTAACGATTCATCTCGAAATCGAAGGTTCTCCGTTGGCACAAAACCATCCAAAAATATATTGATTCCTAAAAATTAAATTTAAAATTTTTTATAAGTTTTAATATTAAGAACTTATATCATAATTAATGAGATTTCATGTTTGTACTAATAATATTTATTTTAATGATAGGGCAATTTTCTAGTTAAAGAAAAATACAAATTTAAATGCAATGCAGTTAAGGCAAATAATATTTTATCCTCTTCATAATAAACAAAGTAGCAATTAGAAAATAAATAATTTTCATAAACCAATTACTTTAATAATTACAATTTTAACTACTATTATTTAATTGAAGAGTGATATTCAATTTAATAAGGTCTTACAGAGTCCTTTTCGTGTACATTTATGAGGACGATTAACAGTAAACAAACGGTTAATATAAAGGGATAAAATCATTTAAATATACTCAAAAATATTGCAACAAAAGCAATAGAGTGATCAGTTTATTTGATTGTCTCACAAAGTACCCATTCATGCTAAAAAATCTGTTCATGGTTAGGAACTGCTTGGTGCAGCACCATATTTTATTTAGCAAGATTTTAAACTAAAATAAAGTTAACATATCTGTTTTTGCTATTATTGAATACATCACTCATTTCATGAACTATTACTCCCACTCAAGCCCTTACTAAGAGTGAATGATGCAATGTAACTAACTATTAATTGATAAAAACGCATCAAAAAGAAATCACATAACCCTACTCTTATTTTATTTGATCTGTATGACTCTCAACTGCAATGGAGCATTGTGCTCTCCAAGGCTCCTGAGTACTACATCACACAAATCACATAATCAGTAGTTAATGGTATTCGAGATAAGAGGTACAGTAAATACCAGAATTTAATAATAAATAAAATTTTAGGTTTTCTACTAGCGTCAAAATACAATTGCATCATAATTATACTTAATTGTCATTTTGATGAAGATTTCCTCAATATAATAGTAATTCTTAATTCATAAAAATTCTGCCATACCTTCCCTGACAGAGAAAGGCATAGTAACCACTCCATAGACACCAGGTACTCCATACAAACAGCATATGAAATCTGAAAGATAGTCGAGAACTGAGAGGTCATGTTCCACCACAATAATGAACCTGAAATTAGATTTATAAATATAAACAAAATTTTTTTTTTTTAAATTAAAAATGAACCCATATCCAGAGAGATCGATTCAGTTGCTTAAAGAGTTATAGAAGATTCAACAAGATAAAACATCAAAACAAAGCTCAGAAAAAGAAACCACAAATCACGCATAGGTGATAGCACTAGTGAATGGCTTCTTTCAGAATACTTAAAAATATACTTAATTAATTCTTAAACACAAGTAGAAGTTCAGGACTGAGTACTGCTGCTCACTATTTGACAGACTTTTTTTTTTTAATAAATAAATCTTTATTTATTACATTCTGTTACTTAACATCTTGTAATTTGATGACGGGTACAATAAATAAATTTAATAAAAAAGTGTACTAAAAAATTATACTAAAAAAAGTATACTAAAAAAAGTATACAAAAGAAAGTAAACTAAAAAAAAGTATNTAAACAAATAAATGGTCATCACTGTGCAGGGAGAAGGGGCCCATCGACCCTACTCCCAATAGGTTTAGGCATTAAGGCCCAGGAGGTTGGGGGGCCATCTCCGTTTTAGTCGCCGGGGAGGATTGTGAGGATTGGAGTCCGACGACAGGGATTGGGCATATGGATTGGGCTCAAATTGGAGTTTACTATGGAAGAGCTTGAAGCGGGTGAAGATAAGGTCTTTGACAAAAGGAATATTAAAGTCGTAATGAAGGATATAGTAGGACACATAATATGGAGCGTTAGCAATTATTCTGAGAATTTTGGACTGAAAGGATTGTATTCGTTGGATATTGGAAGGCTTAGGGGCACCCCACAGTTCTGCACCGTAGGTCCAGATTGGTCGTGAGAGCCTAACATGAGGTGTGAGAGCCTCTTTATAAGGTTGTAGAGTCCATGGCGTCTGTAGAGTTCTTGTTGTTTGATTTTAGTATGTTCATTCCAGTTGAGTCATGAGTCAAGTTGGAAACCAAGGTAACAGACTGTATCAGAGACAGGTATAGGGATGTTATTGTATGTAACATTATCAGGAGAATCTTTTCTTAGTTAAAAATTTACTTGCATGAATTTGGACTCATTTATTAAATTTATTTATTTTCTCCATTTACTGCACCAATGCTGAATAGCATCAAGGTGGTTTTGTAAAATGTTAGAAGCTGTTTTGGAATCAGGGTGGTCGGAGAGGATCGCTTTGTCATCTGTAAAGAGGGCTAAAAGAGTATTAGGATAAGTAGGGATGTCTGCCGTATAAAGGATAAAAAGGATGGGTCCAAGCATACTGCCCTGTGGAACACCCGCTTTCTCAGGGTAGTGTTCGGAGTAATCTGATCCTTGCCGGACCCTAAAGAAACGGTTAAAAAGATAAGATTTGAGGATTAGGTAAATGGTACTAGGAAATATGGACTTCAGCTTATATAATAGTCCAGTATGCCATACTCGGTCAAATGCTTGAGTGACATCTAAGAATGCACCAGGACAAAATTCTTTTTGCTCGAGGGAAGAGGAAATAAAGTCTACAACGCGAAACACCTGCTGGACAGTAGAATGATGGGAACGGAAGCCGAACTGATGATTAGGAAGAATATTTAAGGAAGTTATTATAGGTATTATTCATTTTAAAAGAACTTTCTCAAATAACTTAGAAGTAAAGGAAGAAGGCTAATTGGTCGATAGGATAATGTGTTAGAAGAAGATTTGCCGAGTTTGGGAAATAGGATTATTTCAGAAAATTTCCAGAGAAGTGGAAAATGAGTGGTTTGAAGGACAAAATTATAGAGGTAAATCAGAAAAATAATTGCTCTTTGGGAGAGATTTCGATTTATCACTGGTGGGTTTTAAGTTAGCCTTCCAAAGACATTGCTGAATATTTATAGTAAAGAACTGGACAGCATCATCCAGCTCTTCAGAGGTTTTTAAGGAGGTTCCGAGGTCAAGTGACTCTTCTAGGAGAGTCCTAAAAAGTGGCCAGGCAATGAATGGGACCACTTATTAAGGTTGGTGGCAATTGTCTAGGGATAGGTCTGAGAGACAGTGTAAGGAGGACAGGGTTGAGGTCAGAGGAAAGTTAATTGAGTGTTTTTACAGAGTAGTGATGATAGGTAATAAGATTTTTACATATGAAAAAATCTAGGATATCAGGAAGACGGTTTACATTGGTGGGCCAATAGGTGGGAGAGGACGGACTTAGAGTGGAGAGATTGTGAGAGGAGATAGCTTTATACAGAGCACGGCCACGGGAGTTGGTCGTTCTCGTGCCCCACTGCATGATGTTTCGTTATAATCCCCGCCAGAGAGGAAACGGGAACCTAAGGATTTAAAATGCTCTTGGAATTGGCCTGAGGTGATAGATTTGTTAGGAGGGCAATATGCTGCAGAAAAGGTAATTGGGGAAGTGGAAGTATTGATGGACACTGAAGTGGATTGGAGCGAGTCTGTAGGAGTGGAAGGTATTAAATGATGAGTATGGGAAGTGGGAATGAGGAGCGCAGTTCCACCATGAGCTCGTCCATCTGGGTGATCAGTTCGGTAAGTTGTATAACCTGGTATGTTGAGTTTTTTATTTTTTGTTAGTCGTGTTTCAGTAAGTAAGAGTACGTCTATTTGTCTTCTAGAGTTTGAGTTCATTTGTATGTGTTCGAATGCCGTTAGCATTCCAGAAGAGGACAGAAAAGGATCTAGGAGAGGAGGGGTTCATTTACTGCCAGACGAGGAAGTCATATTAGAGACTACTGCTGACAGTAGGTTTAGGAGAGGAGTGATGAGGGCACGAAATTCCGAGAAAAAGGAGTGGAGCATGGATTGGAAATCATTAGATATTGACGGTGGAGGAACATGAGAGATGGCAGGTCGCTCTCCCCTGGGAGGCTGGCATTGAGGTGGAGGTTCTTCTTGTCTGGGCTGGTAGGTCCCCTTTGCAGAATAACCTGAGTCCACTTTTCTGGTTGGGGGTGGTGGAGGTCTTCAAGCTACAGGTGCTGAGTCCTGCTGTCTGGTGGGCTGGATCCGCTGCTTTATATCTTTGTAGACCTGGCAGCCTTTATAATTGGCGGGATGGTTTTTCTGGCAAAGGGCGCAGACAGCAGGTGTATTGCGAGATTTCTGACAGTCCCCCGTGAGATGTGTCCCTCCACATTTGACACATCGGGCATCATACCCACAGTATCTTTTAGTGTGACCTGGCATTTGTAGCACTGAACTATGTCTCTTCGAGAGAGGGGCTTTTCCACTCGTATTCTGCGATGGCAAAGTGAGGTTATATTGTAGATCTCGTCTATATTGCTTGTGGGCTTGAGATCCACAAAGAACAGGGGCAAAGGAGTCTTTATACGACCGTCATTGCCAGGCCTACATGTTGTTACGTTAATGGCATTTCTGACCTAGAAGCCAAGTTCAGTGAGCTCCTCTTTGATATAATCTGTAGAGATTGAGTGGAGGATGTGATGGATGGCGACCCTGAGTGCACGCTCTTCCTTTAGTTGGTGTGATGCTGGGCGTTTGTCTCTTTCAGATAGCTCACTATACCTCTGTAGGTGTCTGGGCTATCTGGCATTATTTTAGTGTCATGCTGACCATTGACACATGTGTATCCCCCGCGGCCGACACGCTCATCGATTTGAATGCCCATTAAACAAAAAGTTTCTGACAAAAATGGGAGGTGGTCGGGGTATACGTTAGGTGGCAGTTTCCATCTCCTCTCCAGTAATATTTTGAAGAGGCTGAAAAGAGTTCACTGTAGTAAAGGGTGATAGGTTTTCATTCCTGTCTGTCATTTCGCGGGGGGTGTGATGGTCACTCCTTGAAAGGTGCTGGAGCGTGGCTGTAATTGATCTCTTTCCAATGGAGTGCTACTGGCGGAATGCCACCTCTTATCTTTAGGAGAGATCATGGGTGCACCACCTATTGATAATGATTGCCTCCCATAATTAATCAATAATTTATACAAGAAAAAAAAAAAAAAGTAGAGTGGCCTGGTCTCGAACCTGTAACGCTGGGTTAAGAGTCTGGAACGGAGGCTCCTACTCTACAGGCAGAGAGATAAGGGAGGCTATGAGAGCTTAGCGCGGCGAGGTGGNACCACGACGCTTCCCTTTTCGCCCTCCACTAGCAATCACCTGATGATAATGATTGCCTCCCATAATTAATCATTAATTTATACAAGAAAAAAAAAGAAAATATATAGAGTATAGTGGCCGAGTCTCGAACCTGTAACGCTGGAATAAGAGTCTCGAACGGAGCCTCTGACCCAACAGGCTGAGAGATAAGGCAGGCTATGAGAGCCTAGCTCGGCGAGGTGGGGGCCGGACAGGTCTTCCCCTGTTGTCCCCAGTACTAAGGATAACAGCTACAAAAGTAGTATGCTTTACTCACTGTTTAAATGTAATCCTCGCGACCATTCGAACTGAAACTGCATTCACATGTCACTGACACTTCACTACAAATGTATGTAGAGTTTGAGATCTCAGTTCTTCCCATAACTCGTATATTATAGTTGGAAAGACGAAGCGCTATATACAGGTGTGCACTGATCACTGGCTACACCGCTACTTGACAGACATTAAAAGAAAAGTTTGTAGAGTAAATATATCGACTAAACATAAGAGATAATTGTAGTCTACTTATGAGTTGGATTTAAGCATGGGTATTTTACTTCCTTTTTCTTATGCAGTAGAATTGAATGGCATTAACTTTTTCTTTATTTTCATTCTATTATTTTGATTCATTTAAAAAAAAAACTGACAAAATCTAACTCTTCCATTAATTTTTTTTCTTTAATCATTTGTATGATGATAAATATATTTCATCCCACACATATGTGTCACTCAAATAGATAGGAGAAAAATTGTAAACATTTTGTGAGGGACATAATTATTAAAAAATATTCAAATTTTATTTTGTATTGATTGAGGAGCACCGCAGAAAATGAAAAATTTATTCCAAGATTCTTTATCCAGGCTTGACCATTTTAAAAAGTGAAAAACAATTTTACTGAGCTTTTCACATCCTGTGATGGATTTTTCAGGGCTGAATAGTGAATGAGAATGATTACAGATCCAAGGGGCTTTTATATCTATCTGGATCGGATCTCAATCTACATCTGCCTTCCCATTGGTTGGCTCTCATCAGTTCATTTATGGAGGTGTCTGTCTGGCTTCTGTTACACCTATCAGCAGAGTTGATCTTCATTTCAGACAATGTTTTAACTTAAGGTATATCATTCTTCCCTATTAATGCTAAAATGTTTTGGCATTTCAAAAATTCAGCAATTGTGGAAGTCAAAATTGATTTCTAAGAGTTCCACAATTGCTCGGCGGTAGTCATTATTTTCTCTAGTTAGAATGGTACTGTTCTTGAACTGGATCTGGTTGGGGATGTCTTCGAAATGTTCTGCTAACACTGACTTTCCTATCCATCTATCTTTACATGTTTTAGCATGGCCAAGCACGGAAGAAGAATCTAGGAATATTTTTGGAGACCTTAAGGCTAAGTGCAAAAAGAAATATTTGTTTTATCCAATAAACCTAGCCAAGCAACTACAGTGTAATAACTCACTTATCAGGGCGGATAAGGGAACGTATAGTATAGGCAGCCTTTAGACGCTGCTTCACATCAAGGTATGAAGAAGGCTCATCAAACATAAAGATATCACCATCTTGAATGCAGACCATAGCACAGGCAAATCGCTGCAACTCACCTCCAGAAAGATCTTCAATGGACCTATCTCGGATCTTATCCAAATCTGAAACAAAATAACACAATAGAATTAGATAAAATGAACAGTTTTTCTTTATTAATTGAATACTCTCAAAATCACACACCTAACCCCATTCTAAGATCTAAGACAACAAAGCAAGCACGTATGCACGCACGCACGCACGCACGCACACACACACACACACACGAGGAAGAAAGAGTTTAGTGAACACACAAAAAGAAAAAATTACAGTAAGTAAACTTTTTGGGGAGACTTTTCGCCATTGGCCAGTGAAATTGATGGAGAGTAGAAAAACTGCGATGGGAAATCTGTGAAATATAAGGTTTCCATGAAAAGGTTTAGTCAAGAAAAATGCCGAGGTTTTTAACTCAGGAATGAAAAGAAATTGGGCACTGATTAATTGGGAGGGAGTGATGTAAGCATTTAGACCCAAAAACAATAGCCAGATTTTTTGACATTCAGAGAAAGCTTGTCAAAGCCCAGGAACATAATGAATTTAGGTCTTCTTGAATTTTTAGAATGTCCATTTGTAATTCTTCTGGAGGAAAGGACCGGTAAATTTGGGTATCATCAGCATAAATGTGATAGGAACAGTGTCTAATGGACCATTAATATAGGCAGAGAGAGGAGAGTGGTCTGGGTAGAGAAGCCAGGGCTTCCAGCCGAAATCCGGATTGGAGAGAATCAAAGAGCTTTGCATTTTCCAGGAAAGAGGATATTTGTTTCTGCACCAAATTTTCTAAGGGTTTTGCATGGATAGGGAGAATAGATATGGGATGGAAATCACTGAAGGAAGAGGGATTAGGAATTTTGTTTAAAGGTTTAACTATTACTTGTTTCCAGGAATTAGGAAAGACTATATTACAGTTCTGGAGGGAAAAGTTGTATACGTGCATGAAGATAGGAAAGATACTGGGAAGTGCAATTTGCAGCCAACAGCATTTATTTTTATTATTGATATCACTGATAAAAGGTCTTCAGGAGTAAAATCAGAGAAAAATAAATTGTTTGAGTTAAAATCAGAGTTGCTTGGTAGGGAAATAGAAAAAGGAGAACTCTGAGACATCCAGGAGGAAGTAAAATCAGAGTTGAAGTCATTGGGAGACCCAGGGAAATGAAGAATATTGAGAGAGGGTTTTTGCTAAGAAAGGCTTTTGAGGATGTTCCACTTGGACTCAGGATCGGGAGCAGAAGAAAATGTCTCATGGAAGTAAACCAAGTGAACCTTGAGCCCGGTTCAGGAGACATCTATAGACAGCATAATCCTCAGAATGACCAGTATGTATAGCCTGCCTCTGGGCAACCTCCCCCTTTCTCCTGAGATCTTGCACATCATCCCTCAACCAGGGCTCAGGAGGGGGGGGGGGGGGGGGNNNGGGGGGGGGGGGGGGGGGGGGGGGGAGCAAAATCAACAGGTTTTCAAAGGAGCATGATTATTAAGAATAGAAACAAGATAATTGGATAAGAATTCTACCTTTTGATCGATTGAAGTAGAGGAAAAAATTGGGTTCCAGTCGAGACAATCAAGGTCTGCTTCAAGATTCTGAATGCTAAGGTTGTTAAACTTAACGAAGGATACTGATCTTGGTTGATGGGTAGGAATATACATGTTATAGGACATGAGAATTAAATCATGCTGACAAAGAAATGAGATAGGATGTTGTGAAAAAGATAAAAGATTATTTTGTGAGTCAACAATATATAGGTCCAGCCAAGTGTCAACAGTTTGTGTGTGAAGGGAGATTTCAAAGGGAACAATAAAATGTCAAGGGTATTGAAAAGGTTCTCAAGATACCTGTTGTCAGGAGAAAGGGAAAGAAAGTTGGAATTGAAATCGCCACAGATAATTTTATAAGGATAAATGGGGAAACAAAATCATATAGGGTTTTTTCAAGCAATCCATCAAAAGGAATATTAGGAGAACTGTGAACCACTGCATAAAGGAGGGAATTAGGACCAAGAGAGATTTCGGTAAAAAGGAATTCTACATGAGGGATGGAAGAGAAAGAGGAGGTAGCCAGAAAGTGAACTTTCATACTCTTGTGTACATAAAGCTCAACCCCGCCACCTGCGCAGTCACACTATCATGGCGGAAAAATCTGTGATCAGGGAGAGAAATTCAAGAAATTCATCGAAATGAGCAGAAAGGGATTAGGTATTGACGTGACAGGATGTTGGCACATTAGTCCATTAGTCATTATGGATAACTTTGAAGAGGTAAAGGAGGGGGGTAAGGACAGAATCACTACCAGAACTGAAGTAAAACCTTAACAGAGAAGGATTAACGTAATTCTTGTAGAATAAAAATAAAAATGTAATAATAACAGAATAATGGAAAAATAAATAATGCACAATTACTGATAAGAAACAAAACTTACTTAAAAAATAGAAAGAATAATAAACAGCATCGCTGGAAGAAAAATTAAATAAACACAGAAAATAATACAAGGTTATAGGTTAAAGAGAGCCTAAAGAGAAAAAATATACTGAGTAAACAATATACACTGAACTCCATGATTACTATTTTAATGAATTCAACTTTATGATTAAAAGAAAGAAAAATAAAAAAAAAAGCTATTCCTTAATTTGTAAACTATCCAAAATATATCTAGAATTTATTAAAAATGAGTTACATTATTTGTCAATATAACTAATTTTTAATAAATAACTGTTTATGAATGTAGGCTAGTTTGGTTAGATCACACAGTTTTTATGTTTGTGAGTAAGAGATGAACTGCTAAAAGTTATTGAAATAAAACATTAATCTATCTAGTCATGAATAAATTATATTCAGTCCAGAACATTTACAAGATTACAATCTCTACATTCCTTTATGCTTCAAAATTTTGATAATAAATCCTTATGAATAAGAGTGAAAAAAGTTGTCTTTAATTATATTGTGACATAAAAGAGACAGAATAAATTATTTTCATAATGAAAAATATAGTTAAAATTATGGAAGTAATATCTATAATAATATTAATGAATTAGTAATGCTTATGATTAAAGAAAGCATCTAGAGTAGAAAATCAATAATGATTCTTTCTAAATATTACATACCTAGTAAGACACAAATTTCATCTTGGTTTTTCCTTTCATCTTTCCTATCCAGCAAGGCTTGTACTGTACCCTTCACAGCTTTGGGTATTTGATCAACATATTGCGGCTTAATGAGAGCCTTTAAATCGTCTTCCAAAATCTTTGTAAAGTAATTTTGAAGCTCTGAACCACGAAAATGGTTCAAAATTTCAGCCCAATCAGGAGGATTCTGTAAATCCACATAGACAAGTATTAATAATAGTAGGATTAAAACACTAACATAAATAATGCCTTAACTTACAGAGTAGCGACCGAGATTTGGTTTTTGTTTCCCAGCTAGAATTTTTAAAGCTGTAGATTTTCCTATACCATTAGTACCAACTAATCCAAGAACCTCTCCTGGTCTTGGAATTGGAAGTCTGTGGAGTTTAAAAGAATTTTGAGAGTATCTGTGAGTAGTATCTCGTTCTAAATTGCTGGGTAAATTAATTATAGTAATGGCTTCAAATGGGCATTTCTGCAACAAAAAACATTCAGTATACAAATTCTGAGACAAATAATGGGTGAATATACATACCTTTAGCTTACCTTTACACATATACCACAACCTATGCAAAGTTCTTCAGAAATAGCAGCAATTTTGTCATTAGGATTTACTTCAATGCATAATTTTCCCATTCGCACAACTGGGCAGGACTTCTTACATTCTTGACGGCATCTTTTTGGTTTGCATTTATCTGAATTTACTATAGCAATTCGAGTGAGTTTGTCAGCCTCTTCGGTACCCTTTCCTCGAGGCATCTGATTAAGAAAATCTGATTTTACAAAAAGCAAACGAAGTAGTTTTAAAATAAAGCTTAAGAATTAGAACAATTCGAAAATTCCGAGCAAAAAGAATGAAAAGTATGTAAGTAACATGCTGCCTTGCATATGCCACTTACGATTAGAAGAAAAATACAAAATGAGGCATAATTGAAAACTTTATTGAAACCAAAACTATGAATAAAAGAAAAATATAAACGATGTACCTTAAAATAAAGTAGTCAACGGAAGAAACTACCAAAGCAAGTCAGGTTCAAAACCTGACACAAAACCAAAAGGAAGGTTACCTTGTTGTCCACGAGGTTCTCCGCCAAATAATATTACTAAACTTGCCAAAGATGTCAAGATTTAAATTTAACTTCTATCAGTGATGTCATAAGCCCTAAACTGTTGACTTTTCCTCTATAATCATTACCCCCGCTTAAGATATTCAACTATCGTACTGCCTATTTCCCCATTATTTGTAGCTTTTCACTTTATATTTTGTAATAATAGTTAAATTAATGGGGCAGTTTATTAACACTGCCTGAAATGCTATCATGCTAATATGATTTACAGTAGACTATCATTTTCGAGATTACAGTTATATGAGAAAGGCTCTTTATGCTCATAAATACTTATTTGTTTTTTCATTGTGTATAAGCCTTCATTTATAAAATCTTGACAAAACAAATACATCATACCTTTCATAAATGAGCGTAAAAAATGTCACACTTATCTAATATTCAGTTGGCTAGCAATATTAAGGAAATGTTAAAATATGTGGATATAAAAAGTGTACTGTTTTTATAGAAAAATGAGAACTGTAAATCATGTCTATAACCTTCATTAGTTGCTGCCCTAACAAGATAAAATCCCATAGACACTTTCCTTTACTTTTCTTAATTGATGTGACGGAAAAACGGAGACAAGCGACAGATCAACAAGCTGGAGAAACAATTGATCGATGCTTGGAAGAACTAAGACTTCTTAGTAAAGACTGTCAGTTCAAAGCGGTATCGGCTGAAAAGGACGAAGAAGACTACATCAGAGATTCGTTTATTTGAGGTCTAAAATAATCTCATATCAGGCAACGACTTCTAGAAAATTCTATGTTAACCATATCTGACGCTTACGAGGAGGCGAGGTCATTCGAATTAGCACAAAAACAATCAGAGTTATACTTCTTATACTCGAGCGCAAATGCGACCAACAACAAGGGCGTACGAAAATTGAAGCAAGATCGGGAAGAATTGAAGACTGTTTCAAGACTTGTCCCGCGGCGATCGCAGCGATCAATACAGCATAAAAGCAGGGGTTACTTTTCTGGAAACAGAAGACACCCTCGTACATAATGTCTGGCCACAGAAGTAATTTTCAGAGGATGCGGTATGAAGTGCCATTTTTTGAAGGTATGTCTGTCCTCTAAACTGAATAAATCGCCTAAGTCTAAAATGTGCAAAGAATCGGATACTAGGATATCTCAATATCACGTGTAATAACTCGGCAAACCATTCTAACCTATCTAAAGCAACTAAACTGGAAGTACTGGAGAAACTAAACAGAAACTGGAGTACTGGAAGTTTCATTAGTGAACGCTTAGATAGATGTTCTAAAACTAGTAGTATTACCTTCTAAAGGCAAAGTCCTAATGGCTTCGACGCCTCTCAGCTCCCAGATTCGTGGACATTATAAAGTAGACCTGCATTTACTTGTTCATAACTTCAAGAACGTAAAACTCGACGTTCTATCGGGCTTATTTTCGTTATCATTGGACACGTAATTCGTAATCTTCTGCGCCATCACTCGTCTGTGAAATTAGCGGTCGGAGGAGAGCGATCACCGTTAGTCATTTGAGTCACGGCAGCTAATATCGATCCAATATCCTTGTTTTCTAATCTCACACCAGACTGTAAACCCGTCGCGATAAAATCTAGGCGACATACCGTTTCAGACACGGAATTCATCTCTAAGGAAATCAATCATTTACTCAAGGAAAATATAATTCGCCCAAGTGTTTCCCGAAGAGGATGTTCAAATTCTACCTGGCTAGCCTCTTCCGGTCCCGTTCTTCTCAAAAGACACGTACGACAGTCAACATATGAGCTCAGATTAGACGAGGTAAGGCTAGTCGAGAGCAACCCCGAATAGGCTATTGTTTGACTGCCGAACGGCAAGGAGACACTCAACATCTAGCACCGATCGGAGGACCACCAGCTGGCCATGAGGAAAAGGTAGATACCGAAATCGAAGATCTACCATACCTACAGCGAATATGCGATAAAGATGAAATTCCTATAGAACAAGTCCTAAACAACGAAGAAGACTACCATCAGCCGGAATCTGAATCAGGGTGAAGCCATCCAGCCTACCGGAGGAGCTCTAGGACTCGAAGGCTACCTTCTAAATATTAAGATCACCAAAGTTTCTCAACAGAGGGGTGAATGTCAAATAAAACATATGAAAACTTATACAGCTAGTTTATTATTGTTCTTCTTAAAAAACATATGACTTAACCTATAGAGTCAGTTTGTTATCGTTCCTCAAAATGTAACGAGTTATTTCAATTGTGCTTGTATTAAAATCAAATAAAGCCTTAATTCAGATGGTTAATCTATTACACCAACTTCTCTATGTGCACTGGAGAAGCTCATCGCTTCACCGCGCGTGTTGCCTTAATAGAAACAAGTGGAAGACCCGTCGGACGAACTTCTCAGCCTAGGTGCTTCTTCACGAGCGATACGGAGCGAAAACAGCCAAGTGCCAGCCGCCTTTTCTGGCTGGAAGCCTTCCCAACCTTCCAAACAGGCAGGAAACTAGACTCGAGGAATGCGCGAGGCGAGTACCGTCATTTCTAACCGGACCAAAAGTACGGAATCAGATATCTGGTGGACACTAGAACCACCCTGTCAGTTCAGCATCAGACTCTAATGCTGAGACTTGATTTTTAAATCTTTAACTAGCTCTGTGAGCAAGGTAAATTGTTCCAAAAGAGCTGATCTAAGTAATTAAGGCCTCTATGTAGAGAAAATTTGATAGGAATATTTTCTTAACTTGTGATATTTTTGAGGTTACAAAATCTTTTTCTCTTCTAATTTTACATAACGGAATGAAACTTTAAATGAAACGATTTACTTTGAATGGTCTGAAACTTTTTAAGGTTAGGTTGTCTTTTTTAGGCTCGAGTCCCATAACTATAAATTTTGTTGTCCAGACACCCTTTACTGATTCAATATTTAGTGTTTTGTTTTTTTTAGTTTCTCTTTTCTTTACATTTGATAAAGCCACCCGGGTCCAGGGGTTTGGGAGACGGAGGGTTTGCTTTTATATCATGATAAGAAAAATAGTTTGTACTTACACAAACACACATAAAAAAAGTTCTCAGGGGTAGAGAGGCTTGTTATCTAATAGATGTAAAGAAAGTCTATGTCTAATAAAATAAAGACTATTAACAATATAAACATGAAATTGAAGTGGAATTAGAAAATTGAGAGCAATAAAAATATTTTACGGTTAGCTTCACCTGTCATATGGTTCTGATTTGATTTTTTATTTTTACATAATTTTTTTTTAAATTGTCATAAAATAATACATAATTACGAAATATTGTATTGTCATCTTCTTTCATGAAATTGGTATAATATTGTTAATCATATGACGTTATATTTGAGAATGCTACTTTACCATAATGTTTTTTGGATCTACCTTGACCGAACCCCAACTAAAATCATCTAAGCTACTTTACTATTTATTTATTTTATTTTTTTTTTTTTTGCTATAAAAAAAACTTTTTTCCCTGAAAATTGTATATATAATTACAGTTTAAAACTATAACAACCCTTTACATATCCAGCAAAATAACATCATTAAAACACTTTGGAATACATAGATTTATAATTTTATAATGCGACATTACATAATTTATTTAAAAAAAAAAAACATTTTTAAAGGATTAACAATTTAGAGTAAATGTTATATAGAACATCTCAATTCACTTAATTTTTCGACTTAATAATTGACAAAACTATGCCGTATGTTATAATAAAATCAGATGACTGAAGATTACGTTCCTCATTGGAAACTTACAATGTGCACAGTAGTAGTCCACATATACATGTAGTATGTATTGACTTGCTCCTATGTACCTCGTGCTAGCTAGTTCCACCATTGGTTACTTTGAAGATCTTGATTTCGTCCACTCACCGGAAGCGTGGTCTGCCTCGTCACCTTACTCCTCCAGGACAACGGCTCATCATTTATTATTACATAGCATACATCCTCACAAATAATTGAGATGAAACACTATATTGTAAAACATGTGATATATTTGTCTTTACAATTTATTTCTCACTCGTAACCCCTTCTTTTATTTTACCTTTATATGTATCACAATGAACTTGGAATCTATCTCATATAAATATACATACATACATAAGATTAAATAGATCCAGAACTAAACTTGGCCATTTAAACCTTATTCTTCAAATTTATTTACACGTTATCGCCGCTTGATACCAGCTGCACTACAGCAACACTAATACCAGCTCAACATTTGTCCGATAATACCATACTACTAAGCTTCTAACAGCTAAGTAGGATCGGGTAAAATTATATTACTATTTCATATTAGTACACTATTACATTACATGGGTATATGTATATATGTGTGTGTGTGTGTGTGTGTGTGTGTGTGTGTGTGTGTGTGTGTGTGTGTGTGTGTGTGTGAGAGAGTGTGTGTGTGTGCACATATAGCACTTCAGATATTTTTATAATATCAGGATATTTTTTTACAGAATTTTGAAGAGATGAGTGCTGAGCAAATGATTAGGTAAGCACAAAAGTTATAATATTTTATGAAAACTTACATTAAACTGAATAGAAAGAGACATATTTTATAGATACCTAAATCCAGAAGTTTATGTTAAGGTCATTAAATTAAATAAACTTAAATTTTTATGTATAATTCAATATTTTTATTTCAATAAGCCGTGGTCTCACAGCAAAGGATAAAAGTTTGAAGCTGAAAGGCAGCAAAGGAAATCTAGTGAGCTGAGCGAACATAAAAGTAACGTACAACTACCACAAGATCGGCCAGAAGGAATGCGTACAACCCTCTCACTACAAGTTAATCGAGAATGTCATTGGTCATTGTTGACGAATTATCTTACTAATCTCTATATGTCTATTCCCCTTGGCGTGTGTAAAGGGTGCAGCGTTAAGCCGTTGCTTACGTGACCTTTGAGCCTGTAGCCAGGGCGAGACGCCTGAGCGACGGACTCTTCCTCACACGTGTCGTGGACACTCATCGTAGCACCCCTACGGAAAGCCAGAAAGGACTGGCTTCTTCCAAGGAGGCTGAGATGGACGCTGAGCCCATCTCTTTCAACTAAGAGACCTTGAAAACCGTCCCACTCTTTCCCAAAACATACCCCCTTCAACTAAGAACATATTAAAGTGTGGAGATTAATTTTATATTAATATTATATGATTTATTTAAAATAAACTGTCAAGGCCTTCCAACATCCAAAGAATCCAGTCCTATCAATCCAAAACCCTGAGAATTATTGCAAATGCTCCCTATTATGTATTCAATTCATCCCTTCACCACGATCTTAATATCCCTTTCGTTCTTCCCGCTTCACCCTTCTCCACAGTAAACTGCCATACCATACTAATCCACTAGCACATTCCATGTCTTCCAACTCCAACCCCTACAAGCTTCCCCGTCGACTCAAACGAAGATGGCCCCGTGGCCTCCTGGGGACCTAATCTGTAAATAATTTCAGAGTGGTGTCATTGGTCACCTTCTCTCCTCATGAGATTGACATTGAATTTCTTTTCTTTTTTTTTTAATTCATTGTGGTGATCAAATTACAAAATGTTTTAATTTAACAAAATGTTATAAATAAATAAAAGTTTAATAANGCAGAAGAAAATGTCTCATGGAAGTAAACCAAGTGAACCTTGAGCCCGGTTCAGGAGACATCTATAGACAGCATAATCCTCAGAATGACCAGTATGTATAGCCTGCCTCTGGGCAGCCTCCCCCTTTCTCCTGAGATCTTGCACATCATCCCTCAACCAGGGCTCAGGAGGGGGGGGGGGGGGGGGGAAAAAAAAAAGGTTTTAAAAAGGGGAATATATTAAAAAAAAAAAAAAAAAAAATTGGCCTGTTCTATTATTTCTAGTGAATGAGATAAAGTCGTCACTAAAGAGAATGTTCCTAAATGTCGTATTAACATTTATCTGTGTCGGATCTAATCAGGCACATTCAATGTCAGCCATGTTACATCTAGAAAGGGGGTTTGTTTCCTTGTCAGGACCAACTGTCCAATGCTTGTTTTCCTTGATCAACCACATGGGATAATGTCATGTATTGCATACGTAACATAATACGTAACATGAGTAAGATTAAGATACACCTACAGGAATTTCATCTCAAATTATCAGAATAATAAACTATATACATACACACGCATATATATATATATATATATATACGGAAAGTACCCAAAGACTAGACGAGTAAATTATAGGAATGTCAAATTCAATTTTTTTTTAAGTGTTAATCTCCCTTTAGGTCATGGAGGGAGGGGTTATCTACAGGTTGCATCCATGGATAATTATCGATAAGGGCAGGATTGGAACCCGCAGCGACAAAATTGCGAGACCCGTGATCTACCCCATGAGCTACCCTGGCACCCCCTAATTTAATTCATGCTTTGCCAATCCAAATAGGGGTAGGGCGCCGTAGTATAAGTGAAACGGAGTAACCTCAAAAACATTTTTTTTTAATGATTAGAAGTAATCAACAACAAAAAAGCATCTATCATATATTTTTAAATATTTATTCTAGAAGGAGGATGATAAGCTCTAACTAATACATGTTGAAGGATATGTGAGTGTTACCAAAACATGTAACAAATTACACTTATGCCAAAACATGCATTATTAACCCCTCAATGCATTGTAATGGAAATGGTGAAGTAAAGCTTAGAATTTTAATAACAATTTAAACACAATCCTTGATTGCTTTTAAGGATATGTGAGTGTTACATGTTTTGGCATTATTAACCCCTCAATGCATTGTAATGGAAATGGGGAAGTAAAGCTTAGAATTTTAATAACAATTTAAACACAATCCTTGATTGCTTTTAAGAATGGTGAAATACATATTTTTATTCATTAAAGTTGCAAAACAATCCACATATACATAATTCTAAAGAAATAGAATCTTTGAGAAGCCCTTAAGTTGTTCTACTTGGGCTACTATCGAATGAAGACAATCAGAGAGGAAAGAATTAGGGTGAAATAGCCAAATTGTTAAGTCGATCAAGTAAGGATGTGAAAAATAATTTACAAGTATCATTACAGAGTAACAAAATCGGTAAATTACTAAATTGAGGTTAACAGAAAGTTTATCAGTATTTAACAATAATACATATATACAGACAAGCCTTAGTGCAATAACGCACAACTGGGTCCTTGAAATAGATATAATTAGATTGCTTCAATAATTGTTCAAAATATTATTTCCATGAGACTAGAAAAAACTAAATTAAGGTATTATAAAACTTGCTGTGGAGCAACTGATAACATTCAGGTGGCTCGCTGACGCAATTATCACAAACCCTTTGTACAAATTTAAATGCTTCAGCAATAAAGTGTCAAATTTTCATCTAAAGTTAATTCAAAGTACTGTTCGCTAACACAACTATGACAACACTCTAGCTGGCATGTTTGACTTTGATGTGCTTTCTCAAACAACTAGAACTTGATGAGGCGTACTCACAAAGGGAACAGGAATAAGGCCGATGGCCAGTGTGTTTAGCGTTCAGATGCTCTTTCAAGCTAAAGAAGCTGATTGACTTGAATTGACATAGAGGACATGGGTATGGCCGCTCTCGAGTGTGCTTCGATCGCATGTGAGCCTTCAATACGCTCGACTGTACCGCTCTGTAATCGCAGAGTGAACAGGAATACGGTCGCTCGCCAGTATGTTGAGCCCTGACGTGTTTCTTCAAGTCACTCGAGTGGGCAGATCTGAACTCACACAGGACACAAGAATACGGTTGTTCGCCAGAGTGTTTCGCCATTATGTGTGTCTTCAAATTGAAAGACTGCGTTGACTTGTAGTCGCAATGAGGGCAAGCGAATGGTCTTTCTCCAGTATGAATGGCCATCACATGTTTCTTTAAATCTCCCGAGCTGGAGGCTTTATATTCACAATGTAGGCAGGGGAAAGGCCGCTCACCGGTGTGTCTAGCCCTGACGTGGGCCTTTAAAGTACTAGACTGAACTGACTTGAAGTCACAGAGTGTGCATTCGTAAGGGCGTTCACCGGTGTGCTTCGATTTAACGTGTCTTTGTAAACAACTGGAGGTAGTCGACTTAAACTCACATTCGAGACACGAAAACAGCACTTCGGCTTTATGTTGCTTTCTAACGTGTTTCTTTAAGTCACTCATTTTACTCGATACAAATTTGCAGATAGAACATGAAAAAGGCTGATCCCCGGTGTGTTTTGCTATGATGTGGGACTTCAAATTAATAGATTGAGAAGACTTATAGTCACAATGAGGGCAAGCGAACGGCCGTTCGCCGGTATGTATAGCCATGACGTGTTTCTTCAAATCTCCAGAACTAGAAGCCCTATGTTCACAGTGAAGGCAGTGATAAGGCCGCTCTCCGGTATGCTTAGCCCTTATGTGTGACTTCATGGCACTCGACTGCACTGCCTTGTAATCGCAGTAAGTACAAGAAAAAGGACGTTCACCCGTGTGTCTGGCTTGTATATGACTTTTCAAGATGGCCGGGCGAGATGAGGCATGCTCGCAGTAAGGGCAACAGAACTTCATCACACCATTCACACATCTTTTCATAATATTAGAGCCAAATGATTTGAAATCAAATTTTGGATTTGTAGAATGCAATAGCAAGCAATCATTATTAGCAGATCTCAGTTCTTGCACCATTTGTCCATTTGTAAGTATTTGCTGGAACGATTTTCCCCCTGGATACGAAGTAATCCCATTGAAAGAAGAGCTTCTTTCAGCATTCCGATATCTACCTTCTTCGAAACACTTCGACTCAGGAGGAATCCCTCGACTCAGGAGTATTGGCTGAAGAACTGCAATGTGTTTGTCAAAAATGTGAGATTTCAAAGCACTTCTTCCAATGGCACGGAGTCCACAGTGGTGGCACTTAAGAAGAGATGATGTACCTCCTCCAAAATCGATCGGATTCTCGTCTGAAATCAGAAAACACATCGTTACTAGGCATAAAACTGAAATCTAGAATAGAAATAAGGTTAAAACATTATTTATATAAGACATTGTATATCTAAGACTGATAAGAGAAGGCGGCGAAGGATCACTCCTGATTATTATTTCTTATCGACTAGCATTGGTAAATGTTTCACTTTCTGTACTTCCCAGTTTTCATTCTCTCACATAAATAATCAATCAAGTCACCATTATTTTTATTCACATCTTATTTCTCTATGCAAAAACACCTAGTAATAAAGTAACTCTTATGCCAATATAAAATTTTCCCGGGGTTAAGGGAAATGTAGTTTGCTGACTTTACAACTAACGAAAGTATATAAATTCATGAATAAGTAATTATTTTGAGGATTATTGACAATTTCATTAATTTTCAAAACAAAAAAAGTAAAATAACAATTCAATCATGCCAAAAGTCCGTAAACTTACTTATAGACTTTTCATATATATAATTTTTGTAGTATCCAAAACTATTTTGATCAATGCACAAGTAAATAAAAATTAAGGTAAACACCTTCCAAACCTTTCGTCAGTAGTCTTTGTACCTCATTGGAGTATGGTCCTTAAGGCGTAAAGCACGCTTACCATGACGCCTAACAGACAAGAGTCGGAGAAAAACAAATTCTTATAAATATTAAACGATTAATGATAGGGAACAGAATAAAGAATCTGTCCCAGCCAGGATTCGAACCTGGATCTCCTGCTTATTAAATTCCCACCACGCTAGCGAGAGCCTAACCCTCCGAGAAAGACAAATACATCGTCTTATGCTCGAAAGAGCTGACATTGTCTAGTTATTCAAATGGAGAGTTTTTTGACCGTAGATATTATTATTAGATGTTGTTTTTTTTTTTGTTGGGGTTCGGTCAAGGTAGATCCAAAAAAATACAAATTAAAAAAAAAATTTTTTTTAATTATCTGCCGACGTTTCGGCGTACATTGTAAGCCATCTTTAGAGCTGTTGAAAAACAATGTCATGAGAATACAATAATAATTTACAATATTATAATATAGAATTTCCATAATGTAATATGATATCAAAAGTATGAATGTAGTAAGCTATGTAGAAGAATTTAACATGCAGAAAACAAACTATTAAAAAATAAAAACATTAATTGACCAACATCAAAAACCCTATATGAATAATAATCATAATAAATAAATAATAACATTAAATAAATTTATTAAATTATAAGATGATAATAAGTTATCTGGCTAGTCCCGGTGGTGCAATGATTAACATCCTGGCTGGGAAAGCAGGAGATCCAAGTTCGAGTCCTGGCTGGGACAGATAGATTTTTTATTCTATTCTCTCGCATTAATTGTTTAAACTTTAAGTGGGATAATATACCAAGTATATATTACCCCAATAATAATAAATTGTATTAAGTTATAATAAATATTTACAAATTGCCTCCAAGAACCAAACGGAAAAGCAGTTTGACCGTGATCAAATCTGCTTACGGGTATTCAAATCTAACCAGTAAACCCACTTTTCACAGGTAACAATTTCTGGTAAAATCTCATATCCGTAGGCTTTTTCAATAAATGTTTACTTAGCTATCATACCTTCTATATTCATTGGTGGAAAATAACCTTTTAGATTATTCACTTAGCTGATTACTGAGAGGAGTAGACCAGTCTACCGCTCTTTTTCAGCTTCCCCATGGGAAGTAGATGGCGACTAATAATATCTTTCGACACGTGGTGGAATACGTGGAGATACGTGTTGGAGAGAATGAAAGACTCCGGCCGAGCTTAGTAACAAATGTGGTATTTGTTGTGAACTTCGCTTTTGTGTACTAAGCTCGGCCGCAGTCTTTCATCCTCTCCAACACGTGGTGGAATACGTGGAGATACGTGTTGGAGAGGATGACAGACTCCGGCCGAGCTTAGTAACAAATGGGGTATTTGTTGTGAACTTCGCTTTTGTGTACTAAGCTCGGCCGGAGTCTTTCATTCTCTCCAATACGTGGTGGAATACGTGGAGATACGTGTTGGAGAGGATGACAGACTCCGGCCGAGCTAGTAACAAATGTGGTATTTGTTGTGAACTTCGTTTTTGTGTACTAAGCTCGGCCGAAGTCTTTCATCCTCTCCAACACGTATCTCCACGTATTCCACCACGTGTTGGAGAGGATGACAGACTTCGGCCGAGCTTAGTACACAAAAACGAAGTTCACAACAATACCACATTTGTTACTAGCTCGGCCGGAGTCTTTCACCCTCTCCAACACGTATCTCCACTTATTCCACCACGTGTCAAATCAACGACGCGCAGTGGTTGGTCATGGACACCTTCCCTTTTATATTTAATAATTTCGTGGGTAGCTTAAGAATTACTTTCCAGTATTTCCTAAAAATTAAGAGAATTTTGTAGGACACAATCATTTTTCTTTTTTGAAACAAATAGCTAAAATGAGACTTTATGTTTTCTTTTATTAGAAAGTCGAATGGGATATTTTAAGTAGCTTAGAGAATGCCCTAAAGGAATTATTAAGTATTGGTAAATATTAAACAAGGTTAAAACATTTACAGTCCCTTGAAATCATGGATGGGCCTCAGCTGATATCTGAAGGGGTTAGTATCTTAGCGCTCGAAAATCAGATAAGCCTTGAATTCCTTTTAATGTATTTTCTCTTGCCAAATTGAGTTGTCCTCGTTTGGCTCAATGGCAGTAACCAGCTTTAGTTACACCGCTGAACACCACATTACAGCTAGTAATGAAACCTCATTCATTCATTACTAGCCGAAACAGTAAGAAATCACCAGAGTGAAAATACTGAATGTACCAAGAGTTCATTGTATCTTCCTCCCGACAGATTGATTCTTTAATGAAAAAGTCAAAACGACCTGTAGCTAACTCCCAACCCCTGTTGCTCCACTGCATTCTTAGGTCTAACTTTTGACACTACTCTGTCATGGACTCTACATATAAAACCATTAAAAGTAAAATACCTTCATCATTTAAACCTATCAAAAGTTTTACGCAACACTCTTAAGAGTCAATCAGAGAGGTCCAATAAGTTGACTACTTATAAAAGCCACATTTAGATTAGTGTATTACGGAACTCTACTAATGTTTGATCAGAGGGAACTGAATACTACTTGGCGCATTTTGATCTCGCCCTACTAGCAAGTATAATTCCTCTAGAGTATAGAAGACCCACCCCATCCATTTATTACCTCTCTTCCTCACTCTACTCACACTTGGTCACTGAACGAAAGCCAAAATGGCTCATTTTTTATTCCCAAATTAGATTTTGAGACCAGATCTGTATTGCACTATCTAGCTTTCAAATTGAACGAAAAAGTAGCAACCTAATATTAAAACCATGGCTTTTACCCCATTCCAATATTATACTCACCTTAACTAAAAATAATTTCATCTTAACTAAAATCACTGAAAACGGTCAGAGTTAAATAAATCTGTACACGAGAGTTAACTGTGACTCGTACACCGGAGGGAATTACGGAATTCTCTTTATTCGTACACCATTACGAAATGTATCCTATAGAAGCAACAACACCCATTTTGCTGAAAGAAAAACTTACCAGAACTTTTAGGAGACAACAGGATCGGTATTCAAAATCTTCAATTACAACTTGGAAGGTGGTGACACTGGTCCACCTCCTCTCCTCATGTGACTTCCATTAATGTCATTTATTTTCTATTATACATTGTCATCAAATTACAAATGTTTTTATTTATTTTTAACAGAATGTAATATATAAATAAAGGATATATATATATATATATATATATATATATATATATATATATATATATATATATATATATATATATATATATATATATATATATATATATATATATATNTATATAGATATAGATATATATAAATACAAGTTATACAATTATGATTGAAGTAAATGATGCAATGAAATTTGCAAGCTAGAAATAACAGTGAAGGTATTTTCCCCGCGTAAAAGTGGTACAGAGCATAAACGATATAAATTTACACTTCACACTTATTATTCTTTAGAACCTTTTTCTTAACACAAATAACAACGAAGTTATTAAAAATATAAATTTCGGTTACCATCATTCTTTTCCTCAAAAGATTTCAACCAAAAATGAATTATTTCAGGAGTTTGAAATGAAAAACCTGAACTCTTAATTTCATTTCTACATTATGAAAATAAGATAGAGAACTCAACTCCCGAAATTACAGTCTTAAATATCTATCTTGTATATTATAGAGTTTTTTTTGTACTATAAACTTACCATCTTAACATACATTTTTTTAAACATAATAATGACGCAATTAAGAATATAAACAGATAATCAGAAGAACAGACAAACATACATAAATACACACACACACATCCATATATATATATATATAATTACGTACGAGCTTTGGCTTCACCAAAGTAAGGTCAGTGAAGAACTGCAAAAATTGTTCAAAAGTTACGTGTTGGTACTAACATAAATAGCTTGTGTAAATAATATTAAAAGGATCTCAATAATTATTCGTAAAATTTATTTATCCGTTGAAGCAGACAGCTTTTAAGTTGCATGGTCTCATAGATCGTAGCTATGAGCTGTCTGCATAGCTATCAGATATCCATCGAGGAACAGAAGGACAGGACTCGAACCTGCAACGCCAGAATTCCCGAACGGATCCCATAGGGTCCCCTGGTGTCATGGTCACTCTCCCTCCTCATGTGATTGACATTGAATGTCATTTTTATTTTTCATTGTAATCAAATTACAAAATGTTTTTATTTAACAGAATGTAAAAAAGAAATAAAAGTTATTAAAAAGAAAGTATTGTTAATGACACTCTTGAGTGCTCTATTTTTCCTATTTTAATATATCTGTCAGTCATAAATAATTATAAATCCAAAAGGCTGACTAAAATTAAGACTGTGGTAGTTCTGGTGAGCAGGCCTATTTTCTAACAAATTTAAAGCGTAATATATGGAAAATGACTTACAGGAGTTCGTCTCGAAGGGTATATCTAAAGGACATTCCTCCTTAACTTCACCTGCAAATGAAAATTTTATGATGAAAAATGAAGACTTATCGGAAATTATAGTTAAGGAAATGATACATGAAAACTCACAAGATGTTATCAATGTTATTGGCAATGTTTCACTCATTATCCCTCTAGTGGATTCTGTAAGCAAGAAGATAGCTAATATAAATAGATCACCTAAAAGTGCAACATAGGAGACATGTGGATTCCTGGTAATACCTGAGGAATTCCCGTAATCCAGTTTCCAGTTCTTTCTCCCCTCTTTTTAGTGTATTGCAGTTCTGAAAAGTGACAAATATGGTCATGTGCTTTTGGTACTGTATGCGCCATGAATATGTATTATTCAAAAATCTGCTGAGCATCTCCTCATTCTAAGGGTAAGAGAAGGAAACATACAGAAAGAAATCATTTAAAATATTCATTAGCTAAGAGATTCATTGATCAGTTGATTGAATTAGTTAAACACAGCTAATATTGGCAACATCAAAATAAATTTTACCCGCACTTGACATTGCAGATAATTCCTCTTGGTCCGATTTTGCTCAATTACGAACTTAGCCTTGTGTTTTAGATTTGAAAGTATTAAATTATATTAAGGAAATATGAAAACTTTGGCCTGTAGAGCATTAAGAAAGCATGTGCGTGTATGTACACGCGCATACATACAGACATACACACACATATATACAAAAATGTGTAAGTATATACAAATATACAAATGTACTTTTATTTATTCAAGAAAATTCCATATATTAGATTAGTGTTTTATACCTTCTGTATCCGTCGTACCTCTTTCCATTTGAATTCTTATAATTGAGTAATATTAGAGAAGAAGGTGAGATCTGGACAATTTGAAGACATTAGATGCATTGTAAATAATATTTAAGATTCCAGAGATTTATTTCCAGATCACTAAAACTTTGGGAAAGAAGAATAAAACTCCTCCGCGTGGATAAAATATGGAGACTCCACCTCGAAGTTCTGCGGTGTTAGTTTTTTTTTTTTTTTTTTTTTTTTTTTTAAGAAGGAGGGGAATGCGTTACGCAGAAACGCTGCTTAGCCAATGTTGGTCATAACAGCGGGAACTGTAGAACTCCTACGAACTACCCACGAAACCCTCTTCCTCTGGGCTGACAAGAGAGAGCCATTGCCCAATGGTGGTGTTACTCGTAAGTAACCTTAGGTGGTGTTACTCGTAAGTAACCTTAGAGAAGTTAATTAAAGGACTCCTCAATTAAGTATTTTAGGTTTGTAAAAGACTGAGCTCTGAGGACGTGATCCCGGTTCTGAAAACTCTGTGCAAATAATAAATTATTTTTTAATGTGTCAAAAGGATTAGTAATTTATTTATGAATATTTATAATGCATCAGGGGTTTTTAAAAAAATACAAACCAACTTGAAAAATTTTTAATAAATAATTATTTAATCTCCGTATACAGCAGAAAGAAAATATTATTTTTAATGAATTCATAAGTTGCCATTTTTAAAATTAAAATGCTATTACCATGCATAACAAATAAACTTGCAAATAGTTATTCAATTTATTAATTGAAACTATCTTGGTGGTCAATACAGTTTAATAGCAGCAATTGACATCAGATCCCTCATGTAAAACAGCAAAGGCTACAAAAAAAAAAGCTAGAGGGAAGTGATAAAAGAATGATCGACAACTGAATAATGGAATCTTACCTTGAGATAAGGAAGATTTGCGAATACAAGACAACACAGTGTGACAAGATAGGACGCTGACCTGGACGAAGTGACCTAACCTGTTTTATAGGTAACAGTGAGACACCCTCTCCAGGCACCCTCCTTCTACCACGTCTCACAAGGGGGCGTGACAGCACATCTCAGTTCAACAAAATTGCTCCACACAATGTGACTCTTATTAGTGTCATCGGCAATTAACTTTTCAAAATAATGTGTTAAGATATTGTACAGACGAGTTCTATAAATATAATTCTAAATTCTTTCTCCTTTTTTTTTAAAAACATATGCTTATATGAATGTGCGTATATATATAAGAGAGTGATAGGGGTGGGAGTAGGGTGAGGGGGGTGATGGAGAGGTGGGGGGGAGAGAAATTGAGAAGAGAGAGGGAGAGAAAGTGAGTGGGTGGGAGGGGGTGAGTGGTGAAGGGAGGTTGAGAGGGAGAAAAGAAGAAAGAGTGAGAGAGAGAGAGAGTGAGAGTGGGTGGGACGAAGGGATGGTAGGGGGGGGGGGAGAATGAATGAAACAATCATTTTTTTTATTTCTGGCAAGGTTTAGTTTATGAAGACTCTTCTACCCAACCAGATCTAAACATTCACAAACAATAATAAAATTTATATAATTTGCTTAATAATCAGTTAACAAAAAATATATACAGTGAAAAAAAAATAAATGCCAACTTTTAATAAAACATACATAAATAAAGAAAATAAATAAGAGGTAAAAATAACATATAAATACCCCGTATAAAACTAAAATACACGTCTTATACATAAGAAAAAACTGCAATCGTGAACCAACATAAGCAGAATATTATTACAGTCAAATAGTAATTAGCGAACGAAATAAATTACAAGCTAAACAAAAATGTGATAGATCAAACATAATAATAGGAAAGACATTTAAAAAGACAGTATGTTATTGGACACCAAAAGGAGTTTTGATAGATAAGCTGTAGGCTTAGTCAAAGCTCTTCAATATAATCAATTGATCTGACAACTTGGATCCGGCTACCGTCTTCTTTTCTTAAGATAATTTTATCGTATTTTTTCCGGCTAAGTTTCAGCTTAACATGATAACGTAACCAGTGACTCATTGATGCTGAAGGTTCGAAAAATTCGAGGAAAAAAAACTCGTGCTTGAAACCGATTCTTGTATCATTTCTTAGAAAGTTTTGTTGCCATGAACTTTTTCTCCGATGAAATTATTGTCACTTAAAACTTCAGATTTAGAGTAATTTAGACTTAAAACATTCCACTAAATCTGATTTCTAGACTTTATTTTTAGCAAATTTTCAGTGGGAAAATCAAGCAACAGACGTATCTTATGAAAAATTTGAACGGATCTTCATCTATTCGTTATTGGAAAATATAATAAATGAGGTCCGATACAATTTTTACTACAAATATACAGTGTGCCCAATATCTGGAGGGCCCTCAGAGCTGTCCTAAAACACTTTAACAGGAACTATAAAGCGTATCAAATATTCCAGATCTGAGTATGTTTGTTGGCCGGAGCTCATTAACCTTCTGTTAATGTGTTATAAGTTTTTTAGGACAACTCTGAGGGGCCTTCAGATATTACGCACACTGTTTATTTTACAAAATCTAGCGTCCGCGATTTTAAAAATAATGAACACAAATTCGTTATTTAAGCTTCTTATTGAAAAAGATGAGTTATTTAATGGTTGAAATCGGTCAGGAAGTAAGGGCACATAGATGGAAATCATAATTTAAAGTCTTAATATCTTCCTTATTACTAGCGTTGTTATAAAAATGTATATTTAATTAGTTGTTAAATGTGCTTGTGTTTATGTATATATGCATGTGGTGAACACTAAACCATCTTTGATAAAATGGGAAGTAACTCGGTCCAAATGCGAACAGATCATCAACTAATCTTTCATTTTTGTAATACTATACTGTGCATTATTAAAGGTTAGAGAGTTATTATCCAAACATTTCTATCTTCATTGTAGGCAAAATACATCTGTACACAAGTGGCTCTAAGACTGAAAAGGGTGTTAGAGCAGGTACTTTGGCCCATATAAAAATTGAACGAATATACCTCTCTTAGAGTTTTTTAAGCATAAGTCTGTGCTGTAAAGAATGGATTAGAGGCATTAAAAGGAAAGAATACTTGAAATGATAAAATCAACATCTATATGGATATGCAAGCTGCTCTAGATACATTGGGATCTGTAAAACCAAAAGCGGCCAGGAGAGCTAAAACTCAATCTACTGCTATTAGCTGAAATCTAAGTACATCTTTGATGAAACATGGGAAATCTGATATGTTTCTACTGCTCCTGCTTGACAGACTTATATTATTAATTATAAAAATTGAATTTGGGAAATTGGAGGTTGTACTTTAAGGCTTAATTAGCCTTAATTTCTTAAATCAATCAAAACTTACAGTTTTCTGAAATTTATTTTTCAAATAATCACCATAGCATACTGGATATGTAAATTTGTAAAATAAACATGCTGGATTCCTAATTCTAAAATTTAAGCAGCAAATATTTGTTTGATATAAAAAATTACCTATAAAACTAGTTCTAAAATGGCATAATTACTTTTTTTCATATTGTATAAAATCCTATAATATTTTTCCCACATCAACATTTGTGAAGTTCTCAGGATTAGAATGAAAGAAAAAATTCTTTCCTGCCATAATAAGTCTTTCAGTCACATAGGGAAAGAATTTTTTTAATTTATTTATATGCAACTTAGGGATCCCAGGGTACAGAAAGAGAATTTCACAAAGTATATTTATGAGATAATTTATTTTTAAAAGCCAAACAAAGTGATTCAAGGGAAATATAGTTTTGCATAATGAATTTTTGAAGGATATACAGTCAAATATAATGAGAAATCAGTATGTCAAAAGCTTAAAAGTAGTCTTGATTTTAAATAAAATCTATTTAATTATATAGTAAGAAAAGTTGGTAGACTGGCTGTTTATGTGTTAAATTATGGAGATAAGAAGAATTAGAGTAGTAAGGGACCTCATATTGAATTGAAAATTCCAATACTTTTAGATTTAAGTCAGATTTTTAACCATATGATTCATATTAAATAAATGTACATACATCTAAAATAAATATTTCATTAATTTTTATTTGCCATACATACTTAGTTACAAACAGATTTTGTTATGTTCTTTTATATTATAAATATTCATCTCCATTCAAGCAATAAAAATGGAAGTAAATAAACAAATTATAAGCAAACATTCAATTATATATTGAATTTAATATGATAGCTAAACAATGTTTAACAGTCGAATGAAATAAATAGAATTATCCAGTAGCAGAAATAAAGCCAATCAATGCAGAATTATATGAAACATTCAATACATAATTAGTTTATTCAAGAACTTGTCTCTGAGAAAGGACAAGACAAGACTAAGGAACTTCCTTCTTGGACATAGGAAAATGCAACCCAAACTTTACTCCCTGCTTGCCTTTGTGGAAGCCACTAATGACCATGATCTTTAGATGTAAATTAATATTCTCAAAGAATTATATTCTCTTTAGAAATATCTCTAGCATTTATTAGGCACAACAAGTAGTATTACAACTTGAAAATTAAATGTAAATTTATCTAGCAATCCCAAAAATACAATGAACAGAAGAATGAAACTTCATGAAATATTTCTGGTATAGCTGCTAAACCTTTGAGATATGTTCTTAAATTTCCTTCTTAGTATATTTTTCTCAAGGTATAGAGCATGCGCCCTAGATGTCTTAAATAAAACAAATTAAAAGAAATCAGAACATAGCCTCAGAAGGACTAATCAAATGGTCTATCATTGACTATGTTCTAGCAAGGGAAGAAACTACACTAAAGGTGAGGGATGTAAGAATCAAAATCAAAAGTGGACTGGGAATTTGAAGAGAATGAATCCATGACCTAATTGGACATCACATAGACATGAATATTTGTTCATAAATTTGGAATTTCAAACAACCCAATCCAGCAATTGAAGTTACATATAAAGGACTACTGTATGATGGTGAAACTGCAGAATCAAACAAGAGGTTAAAAATAAATAAATAAAATAAGGTGGAAAATGTATCTCCAGACACAAGACAAGAATAAACTGGCTGAAAATAGAGTACGGGAAGAAACTAAAGCAGAAAGTGAGAGATGCAAAAAAAAAAAAAAAAAAAAAAAAAAAAAAAAAAAAAAAAAAAAAAAAAAAAAAAAAAAAAAAAACTGGGAAAAATAAAGTCATTTTATGAAAGAAAGTGCCTCAGCTCTCCACAAAAAATCACAAGGGATTGGGAAATAGCAATAATCATCCTTACTTTAAGAAATAAGTTTATCAAGAATGTGTAAACCACAGAGGATTTTATTTTTCAGTATAATCTTACAGTATTATTTTTTATTAAAGTCTTCAGTCAAATAATGGAAAATTAACTGAAATTAATGGTCAAAAATAAGTTAGAAGAGTCGCAGTGTGGTTTTAGTTCAAAGAGTAATGCCCAGGATCTTATTTATACTCTTCTGAGAAGGCACCAGAGTACAGTATGTTTGTTTCATTGATCTGTTGAAGGCTTTCAAGTCCACCACGAGGATAATATGGCAGTCCCTGAAAAATCAACAAAATTTTCATCAAGAGAATTCAGCTTATTGTGCTCAATGCAGAAATATTGTCAGTACAGCACATACCTGGTCGGAAGAGTTTCCCAACACTACAGCAGAATCAACTAAAAACTCCACTATAACATAGAATAGATAAATGAGGAATTTTAAGAAAGGGGACTTGGATAAATTCTGAAAAGACCAAGCCCATGCCTATGTATAGAAAAACAACACACAACCAGCACCAACTCAATTATCAGGAAGAAGAGAGTATTAAATTCAAATCCAAATGAAAATCCATATTACATCAATAAACCTTTTTAATGTTATGGATTACCAGCAAATACAATTAAACCCCAAATAAATAAAAAAGTGACAAATCAAAGAAAAATTTAAATTAAAATGACTTAAAGGCTAGAACTGTCAATGAAATAATTAAGTGGAACTCCATCACAATTCCACGTATATTCAAAAATCTTTCACATAATTCTCATAGCTACTAAATTTGTTTCCAATGCCACTATCTACCCTAGTCTAATATTAGAATTAATCATTCCATCAATTTATGGAATTAGTGAAAAAATAATAATCTTACACATTCTAGCATTAGAATAAAGAAAACATAGAGTAAATGTCTAAAAACTCATAACACAACTTACAACAAATAATATAGGTACTAATTAAAATCCTCACAGTTAACTTTAAACTTCGATAAACTATTTAAAACATTGAAACGCATAATAAAATTTAACTCAGTAAATTATAAATAACATAATATTTCATGTTCAATCACAATAACTTTAAACACTACAGAATATAGAATATTTTTTAGTATTTTACAAACTTCTAACCAGTATTATAAACAAATTATTTCAAGAATATCCAATATATCTTAATTTTACAAAGGAAAACTCTCTTTAAATATTAGTGGATGATTGCAATATTTAGATCTGGAGAAAATATTATTAAATAGATTGTCAGATAAATTAATTCTTAAGAAACCACTTTAATTTAAAAATTTGCCAATAACAGATCATAGATCATAAATTTATAATTCATTACTTTTATCCGAAATAATAGGGTACATACTATAGTGCCTGAATTTGATTATGTACTAAATGTTAAGGACAATATAAAGTTTATAATTACATAACAATAGTAGAAGGACAATTAATTTTTTTTTTTTTAATTTTCAACACTTCTGAAAAGGAGACCTCCAATTTGAACAGTAGTATTTCATAAAACTAAAAAAACTTCACAAGTATACACACAGCACAATTCCCTGATCTTCCTAACAAAAGTACCGTTACACTCCAAAATTTTCAAGAATCATCAGTTGATGAATCTTATATCTCTAACAATGTAGCATTTCATCGCCATCAAATCATCACTATATATATATAATGATAGATGTCACATTCAAAACTAATTGTATTAAACACATGAGTAAATTGTGTTTCAGTGAAACATTAAATGTAGAGAAAGAAACCTCAGCTGCTTGTTTCGAGCTGCTGCTTAATCCAGCAGCTATTGCGTGGCCCTCTCATTATCTTTGATAATAAGATAGAATTAGTCACCTAGATCCATGTAAAAATATCCCTTCATTTACTCAACTCCCTTTCAGCACACACAATGAAAAATATTTTGGATAAAAATTTGATATTAATCAAATTTAAAGAAGAGATTTAGTTTTAATAAAAATTCAACCAATACAGCAATTATCTACTTTGATAACAGTTCAATAAATAACAACTATTATATCAAATATGTTTCTAAATTCTTAGAGGAAACATTTAAGAAAGTGCAATACTAGCATTAAAGAAAATTTGTGTTTTTTATGACTTATAAAAATGATCATTAATAATTGTATTCATATTTCAATACAGTCAAAAAATGCATAAATTTGATTAATATTGATATAAATTAGAAATATATCTATGAACAGAATTGTAATATGTATTCATATTATAATTTACATAATAACACTTATATATATATATTTGTATAATAATTCTTAATATAATCTGTGTATAAAAATGAATGAAATGCTTTCATTCAAATAATATAGCTCTTTTTACAAATTTTCATATAAAAAGTACTACTTGAATTGTCAATCAGCCTGTAGATATTAATGAATATAATAATCAATACGATGATGTTCTAGCCAAATAAAAAATATGAGATATCATTGAATAACAATTGGGAAATAAAAACTTGTGATTCAAACAGATAATATATCTTAAGACCTACGTTAAAAATATGAAATGTCTTCTTAATTGAAGGAGTCATTTAATAGAGAGTATATGATTTCTTTGACCCTGAAATAAATTACATTATTATGATAACTTGGAAAGCAAAATATAGTAAATATACAAAATTGAGTAATAAAAGAAATGCAGAGGATTTTAACCAACATTACTTATCGGCACAAAGAAACTAGATCCTTTAAATACCTTAATAAATTAATATTAAATTTATATTACATACCATATATTATTATGATAATAATTAATGGTATAATACCATTATATACATATACCTTACACAAAATACCTTGCACATCTGCAGTCTCAGTCATAAGCTGTAGGTTACTTGTGGCATTAACAACCTTACAGCAGTCCATAACTATTATCTACTTTGTCTAGCATCAAATATTTCTAACCATCCTCAAACTTTGGAAGGTAGTACTTGGTGAGCATGGGAGGGGATAACTGTTATTTGAACAGACTTCATGAGGGTAGCAGTTGAGTCACTGGGAAGGTTTTGTTAGGTTAACTTTATTAGGTTCCGTGAATCACTGGACATATGATTTGACATCTATTTATCTGTGTCATTTTTCCTTTAATATTAATATTATAATAACTGAGGTATGTATTGTGTATAACGCAGAACTAGTTAGATATTGGTTCCTTAAATCGTAAGAATATTGTCAAAACAACCCTTTTCGTAAATTTCTATAACCTTATTTGAAAAATATATAATAGCCTTAGATGTTGGGATTAGTGTAGTTTTATTTTGTGTAATAAATAAAGTTTATTTTATTATTATTAATCCAATTGTATCATAGGACTAATTTTACAATCAGCTTAGGAAACAAATCATTGATCCATGCTTAGAAATTCCTAATGAAAAAACTATTTGAGAATAAATATTGTTAAAATAATTTCGTCCACAAAAAAAAAAAAAAAACC
>KZ806881.1:699696-722610 GCA_000696205.2 Oncopeltus fasciatus
CCGGGATTATACACCACCTGGTGTATAAAACATGGTAATTATATACCACCTGGATTTTAAAAATCTCTCTTTTACAACTCTCATTCTCTTTTCAGCCCTGAAGAAGCCATCACATGATGTGCGAAAGCTCGGCAAATAACACCAATTTGACACGGTCCAACCCGGAAGAAGAAACGGTAAATACTTCTGACGACCGTCGAAGCCTACATGAACATAAATTTATATTGTTTAAATTTTATTTTGTAAATTAAATAAATATATATTCAAATTAATTTTATCACTTGTTTAACTTGGTGGACGTTAAAAGGATTATCTGGTCTTATAACAAGTAATTCTTTATTTGAGAAACACATTGACCTTGGTATCTGACAATCTCAGTAGTGGAAAAAAAGCACTAGGAAACTTGCAAAATTACACCAGTCAAACACTCTAAAATAATAAACAAATATTAAATGTTATTTTAAAATGGAGAGTTTTTGACCATTCAGATTATAATTTGAAAATTTGTTGTGGTTTAGTCATGGTTGATCCAAAAAATACAATTTAAAAAAATGTATTTTTTATTATTTGCGGATGTTTCAGCAAAGTTTACATTATAAGCCATCTCCAGGGTTGTTGAAATACAATACCATAAGAAAAACAAAAACTATATGATTTACATTATTATTACATAAAATTGAAGTACCTAAAAGTAATGTAATATCAAATGCTTTGGGTAAACAATAACTCACACGTAGAAAATTCACCACACTTACCTATCACGAAAAGGAGAGGAGGGGTGGTGTGTTGTCACTTGGATCAAATGTTCATGACTCAGAGGTGAGGTTTAGAAATTGGGAAAACTTAAGGTGGACCCTTCATGTATTGTTAGGGGGGGGGGGGTTGGACAGTAAATACAAAGGGAGAGTGGCCTGCTAAAAATGGGGCTATATACCAGGAAAATAGGTTGGAATTATTTTGGATAACTAGCCTAAGGAGCTGGGAGACAAGTTAGACTGGCTTATTTAGGAGGAGGGCTAATGGTTTTTAGGATTGTTGAAAATATTTAAATAAGTTGAAGAAATTTGTTCTATGTCAATTCTGTTGTTAATTGGATTGTGTTGTAAGTTACCTTACCTCTCAGTTATGAACACTTGATCCATGTGACATGTTGTCTCTCGCCTTCATGATAGGTAGGTGTGGTGAATTTTCTACTCATTAGTTATTGTTTTTTCTACAGCATTTGATAACACACTACTTTTAGTTACTTCAATTTTATGTAATAATAATGTAATCATCTATTTTTTTTTCTAATGACATTGTATTTCAACAGCCCTGTATATGGCTTATGATGTAAGCTGAAACATCGACAGATAATGAAAAATGCATTTTTTTAAATTGTATTTTTTTTTTGGATCCACCTTGACCGACCTTCATTAAATTTTCTACTTAAATTTATATGTTATTGTGAATTAAATAGACATTAAATTAAAAATTTTTATTTGGAAATAAATGGAAGTTGATTTGTTCCAAAAATTAATATGCTAAATATTTTAATTTTATATATTTGTTTTTGTAGCTTTTGAGTAGAACATTTTCAGATAAATGAATGAATTATTATATTAAAATGCTAGTGTTGATTGTGGAAGTACACTCTGTATTGAAAATCATATTGGTTCACCTACACTCAGTGTCAAAATGTTTGACACGCCCATTGAAATTAATAAAACTTTCCAAGTTTTCTTTATTTTTGATTGAAAAAAAAATTTTTAAGTGCAGTTTTAAGTATAAAATATGATATTGAAATGGGGGCAATGTTCTCAGACCTTGAGGATTATTTAAATCCAATATCAGTAAATATTGGCATTTTACATGCGTCAAAATGATAGACACACTTGTTGTTGTTTACTATTTTCTTAATCCTCTACAGTTGAAATCGTTAAGAACCTTTTCTACTTCAGTGTAGTGTTAAATTTGTTCGCAAATAGACCTAAAATAAAACGTGAGTTATGGGGAAAAATAAGTGTTTCTCCGAAGAAGAGCGCCGTTTGATTTCTTCACTCCACAAGGACGGTATGAGTTGTAGGGAAATAGCCCACCCAATCAAGCAGAGTTTTTCATCGGTTGCAAAATTTATTCGGCATGAGGAGACATATGGAACCCACCGTTCTTCTGGGAGGCCCCCTGTTTTGACATTAAGGGAAAAAGGAATATCCTTTGAATCGCATCCAACTCTTGCAAAACGGCTAGAGCAATTGCTGAGGAAGCTGGAGTTCAAACAAAACTAAGAAATGTTCAAAGATTATTAAAAAAGTCAAAAACAATAGTTAGAACAAAATTAAAAAGAAAACCAGTTTTGACTACCCGTCACAAATGAGCCCGGATGGCATTTGCTCGAATGTCATGGACTGAGGAGTGGAAAAAAGTCATTATTAGTGATGAAAAAAAAATTTAATCTGGATGGGCCAGATGGATATTCCTATTATTTTCATGACTTAAGAAAGGAAGAAAATTTTATCAAGGCGTCAAATGGGATGAGGCAAAGTTATGGTTTGGGCATCAATTGGTTACAAAAAGAAAGGAAATTTGATATTTCTTTCATCAAGAGTTAACTCAACTGAATATAAAAATTTGTTAGAGGAGCAAAAGTTAACATTTAATGACATGTCTGAGGGCACACCAGTTTTCCAGCAAGACAATGCTCCAATACATGCAGCGAAAATAATTAAAGGCTGGTTTACCAGCAACAAAATTGTCAAATTAGACTGGCCTGCTGTCTCCCCAGACCTAAACATTATCGAAAATGTTTCGAGAATTCTTTCAAGCGTGTACTCCGAATCAAGACAGTTTGGAACAATCGAAGAGTTGAAATCTGGAATTCTGGCCTCATGGGAACAAATACCTCAAGAAACTATCAAAAAATTGTACGATGCATTACCAAACAGAATTTTTGAATTAATAAACGGTGGTGAAAAGGCCACGAAGTATTTAAATGAGTTTTATTTATTTTTACCAGGGGTGTGTCTAACATTTTGACGGGCCATAACTTTATTTTGAAATTTTTAAAAAATGTATATATTTTTTGTATTTATTTATGTACACAAGCAGGCTGCTGATCAACTTTAGGTGAGTGATTACTCGTATTTTAATACTGTTTTACGGGTGATTTGAAAAGGTGGGAGAGTAGGGATTTCAATATTTGCAGTGTGTCTAACATTTTGACACTGAGTGTATTTGTTTTTATTTAATAATAAACTTATTAAAGTTAAAAACTTTAATAATTTTTATTTAAAATATTTACTAATAAACCTTTGGCTGAACCCCCCCGACTATTTCCTCCTCCTTTTATTAGTTATATTTCTTGAATGTTACATAGAATGTTTCAGAATGCCAATTTATGTTTTGTTGAGAAAATGTTTTTTTTTTCTCTTTATATTCTTACATTTTTCTGTTAAAGTAATTTTGCTTCTCCTAATGTTGGTAAAGGTTGATCTTATCTCTAGTTTCTCCAGAGTGTTAAATTAAGAAGTTAATCTACTTAGCTCTAGGATCTATTCTCCCATGTGCAATTTTTTTTTCTTCTTATAGAGTTCATTACAATAAAAAGTATGAGGTAGAGTAACCCATTAGAGTGAGAAAATGTCTTCTACTTGAATTTTTCTTGGCATCTGCAAACCATCCTAATAAAAAATAAATAAACTCTGTGGTAGGTTACTTAAGCTAAGTTAGCATACTTCTTTTGAGGCTAAAAGTTTTATCATAATTTGAAAACTGAGGTCTGTCTTCATAGATTTTTTTTATCTTATGTTAACTAATGTCTGTTACAGATTTGTGTGTTTGCCCAGTACAGAGATTTCACTATCAGCAACCCTTCTCAGCCACTTCACTGTGCGTAGCCAACCTTTAAGGCATCACTTTCAACAGTCTTTTTTAGACTTAATTTAAGAAAAGTCACACTTACTAGTCTATTTGACCTTCTCAAGGGTCTTGTATTAAAATATTGTCTTTTCATGTGTCTTAAATTTTTTATATTTATGATATTTTTGAATTATAGAACAAAAGACTACTTTTAAATTGCTAAAATTATAAGAAGTAAAAGATGATGATTCAGATATTATAATATTTAAACTATTCAAAATGTCATCATTTTCAGTGTATAATCAATGATGTCCCTTGAAATACGGTTAATTTCAACGTATAAAAATATAGTAGTACTAGTTTTTTAAAAATGTAATTAGTTTGATTATAACTAGATAAAAATTTGAAATTTTATTTAAAGATTATAAGTTTTATTCTTATACTGCAGCTTTCTCATATTCACAGACTATATTAAAACTGTATTTTCCCACTAAAGTTCTTAAGCTTCATGGTGGAAACTCAAACTTGAATTATTTTATCTATTTAATATTTATAATATGTGCAAGTATTTTTTATCTATAAACTGAAAAAAACAGTACATACAAACATAAAATAAATAATTATTTAAGGAATAAAGTTTTTAAAAGCTGTTACTATTCTGAAATGAACGTAATATACATTTAATGCTCTAACACATGCTTAACCATTGTAAAACAATTAACTGTTCACTAGTATTGATATGTACAACCCTAATAATGGTTTAAATTTTATGCTGAGGCATCTCCAGATTTTAAATATTGACAAGATTATGTGTTGGTGCTCTTAGATCTCCAAAACTCTTAATAGCTATAGTGGTTCTTTACTGTAAAATCTAGGTTTTAGGAAAGACCAAAACAATTGACAAGAAATAGAACTAAAACATACACCCCTAGCCATGGGACCACCTAACTATTGTTGTTTTAGGGGCCATCATGACCCAGAACCTCTGATAAACTGATTAGGTTACCAATTCAGTACAAAAAAACAAAAAACAATTTGGCACACAAATTTTGCTTGAAAACATTCAATTCTTTTGTTGATTTCTTTAACTATATTTTACACATTATCAACCTTGACCAAACCCCAACAAATTATAATCTCCATGGTCAAAAAATCTACATTTTATATTTTACACTATTTCATTTCCCTTAGCTTTCTCTTTAAAGTATGTTTCGTTACTTATTATTCTCTTAAGTTGGGTTAGTCTCCTAGTGCTTTTTAGGAATGTGCTAGAACGGGAGTAAGGTATTTTAAAATACAATTTTGATTATTAGTCTAATAGTTATAATAATTAAATGGATGGTAGAGATATTGGTTGAGTGGTATCATTCAAGGGAACTCTGGTGCTTAACGATATCGTTTTTGAAAATTATGGATTGGCCTAGTAAGCAGAAAACTTTTTATTGCCTTAGTAATTTTTTTTTTTAAATTTGTATTATTTCTAGTTAATGCCTTAAACTTAGAATTACACTCACTGTGTGTACTAAAAACTTGATGTACCTATTTAAAGTAATTGTCATAGACCATATCTATGTCACCAAAATAAAGTGACACAGTGAGTTAATGTATGTTTTATCGAGAATAATTATTCCACCAATATGTTTTACCAAAAATTTCACATATTTTATGTCCTAACATCACCACTTATTTGCATCTAAGATAGTTGGGAGTTTAGATCTTTTCTGTTACATAAACTCTTAAATCAGCTGTCTAAATAATTAATTTATTGTTTCATGGTGCTGGCTGTTTTAAATGATTAGTTAAATAATTTCATTATTGATAAATGAATGAATGGAGTGAAAAACTTAATTTGTGAAAAGAATAGAGAATATTTCCCAGTTGGAAAGCATGAACTTTCAAGTATTGGAACTAAAAGGTTCCATGAAATATCTTTTATTTAAAAGGTAGGAAAAAAAGGCAAAAATGAAGTAGCTGTTTGCAAGGCTATATGTGTGATGGCTATCTCCGTGTGGAGTTTTATATATGTATTAAATAAGAATAGGTGGGATAAAGAGTTTAGTGAAAAAAAAAAAAAAAAAAAAAAAAGGCCCACAATTATTATTCTTGCAGGCCAGATAGATAACACTGCTTATCCTTGGGCAAATATTATTTATTGAGCTAAAAGTTATTTGGGTTTACTCAAAGCAAATTTTTATTACAATTATTATTTTAATTTTTTAATACAATTATTATTCTTGCAGGCCAAATAGATAACACTGCTTATCCTTGGGCAAATATTATTTATTGAGCTAAAAGTTATTTGGGTTTACTCAAAGCAAATTTTTTAGTCTGGGACAGGGTTTTTGTATTAATTTTTCAAGTTTATGATCAAGTCAACTGTGCGATGTTCTCTACTCTCCAGAGGTGAATATTACCTTCTTTTGCAGAACTTTTCCTTCAGACACATGAGTTATCGATACATACTACTTATATAGTGAGTCTTTCGTTCTTACCATATTACATTTTCTTCTTTTTTTTTGTATAATTCCCAATCTTAATTAGTTAAAATAGCTTGACTATGAAAATTATATTTCCTGGTCTAAAAAAAAAATGTATTAACCATTAATGAGGGTTTTGAATTCAGATATAGTTAAATATTAGAATATTTTGGATAGTTTTTGGCTTATAAGTTATCTAGGTTTGTGGGTCTTGAAATTTATGTATAAAGCTGGTCATATATAAAGGTTTAATCGTCCAAGAAAGACTACTTTTCAAAAAGTATGAACTCAGTTTATCTCCTTTTCAAATTTTGCATTTATTCAATATGAAATTTGCTTTACTTTTATTTGGCTGAAACAGTAAAATTGATCTATTTTTATTAAGATAGTAAAATTAATCTCTTTCTTCCATGAATTCCTTAGCCAAGTTGTATGACATTCTAAACAGTCCTCTGCTAAGAGTAAAATGAATTCCTCCACTTAGCTTGCAATTTTAGACTTAATAATGAGATTTTTGTTTTTTTATTTTTGGTGAGATTATAGTTAGTATGTATAACAGAAAAATTATAAATATTCAAATAATTATATAGCATTATTAGTTTATATAAAATATGTTTATAGTAGAAAAGCATTTGCAGCTAATTGCCTTCTAGAGAATACTTGGGTTCCTTAACCTCATCTTTGACCAGATTATACACTGAGGAAGGAGTGAAATCTCAACTTGTATTGTTTTGTTATAAGATATATTTATTCTTGTTTTCATTTTAGAGGTTTATTTAAATGTGCTAAAAATTTGCTTTCCTTTCTTGACTTAAGGTTCAGTATTTTATAATTACTCTGTGTTTATAGCTTATTGATTTAGTATCTACTGGAGCATTTTCCTTATCTTATTTTGTGCTTAATGTATTGTATTTAATTTTTTGTGTGAGTTTGTGCGTATGCTATGTTGTTAAGATAAATAAATTTATTGGTGTTGATCTTCATAGATATTGATTGTATACTGATGTTCAGTCATGATAAATAGTTTCCTCAGTTAGTTATTTCATTTGCTTCAGTACACTTCTAATTTCGTCTTGAATTAGAAATACCTAAGGTACTCAAGCACTTGTTGTCATATCATATTGTCCTCTTTCGATGAAGTTTATTTAGAATTTACAAGTGCCATTTATAATTTTAAAAAAATTGTTATCAGTTTCTAATCATGATCAACCATATCAAACATACGTTAACTCCTACATTATCATCCCAGTTTCATTCATCTTTTTTTTTGTCATTTTGGAACTTTTTTTTTTTTTAAATGATGATGTGATTATCACCTGCATTAAATCGAAGATTATAATATACATATGGCCGTTAGAAGCTTATAACAGTGATGGAATTTAAAACATCTACAGTTTGTCATTATCTTCTATATGCCCAAGGTGTACCTTTTGAGCAACATTTACCAGTACTGGTAAGTTATCAGTTAAAAGACAAATTCTTTCTCTTTGTTTAGAATTGTGCCTTATATCCTACCCTTTTGCTATCAGAACTAATTCATAACTCAAGTGCCGTGAAACCAAATTATTAGTTGAGTATTGCTCATTGGAGTTGTACTCCTTACCAGGGAGTATAATTTATACAGTAAATTATATAGTGTTGTAAGGGTCACAAATTTTTATTTCATATTTTTGGAACCACATAACACATTGGAGTCTTTGATACCATACTACTGTAGCTACAGATATAACATAATATTACAAACACATGTCTTATGTAAAATGCTTTTTATTATTTTGAAAGCAACCAGTATTAAGGAATTTTCCAGTATTGAAATTTATCTTTAATAAATCATGGAAATATGTTGTACTTTCTGACTCCAATGTGTTAAATAGGTGAAACATATGGCTCCTTTTTGCTTGCTATTAATGTAACTGAATTTTTTGCCTACCATATGATTGTATTCACGATTTGATAAGTTGACTGGCAATCTCCAATATCAGAAAATAAATTCAGACATCATTGCCATTGGTAAGAAGTATTTGATGTGTGTATATTTCGGAGTTGTCTAACGTATCTGATCTGTTGTTTTTGCCTAGTAGAAGTCTAGACTATGAAGAAGTAGTGTATTCATTATAGTGTTAAATATTTGTCTTAGAATAGTTAGATTTTAATGTTTACAAAATTTTAGCATCTACTTATTCATTGTTTTATATAGAAGGGTCTGAATATTTACCCTTTGTACTATTTATTACAAATGTAAGACAATAAAAGTTATGTGAGAGGCTGTGTAATAAACATTGTATCTGTCACAAGCAATAAATTTGTTATTTGCACTTTAATCAGTCTGTCCTTCTTGCCCCTCATCTCTTAGTTAAAATAAATCCTTTACAATAATGGTTTTATCACATTTAGTTTATTTGTATGTCATAATAACAGTAAATTTATATAAGTGTTAATGAAGTAAAGGTTAAGCTGTGACCTTGCACCTGAGAAAGTGCTTATCATAATACAAGAACAAAGAAATAATTTTGATTCTCTCTCTCTTAAAAACAATATGTTATTTAACCCAACTATCTATAAATTTTGCACATAATCCATTTTAAATATATAAAAGTGTATCTATCATTAGTTCTTGCCAGTCAATTGGACACAGAAGACTAAAGTCATTTGATTTTTTTTTCTGTATGTTTTGAGAAAAATTTGCTTTATTTTGCCATAATATTATCTTAGTTTATCATGTATAATATTTTCCTACTTTGTGTTACTATCAATATACTAAATTTGTACTTTTCTCTTAAATATAACAAAGTTAAGGCAGGAAATTGGAATCTCATTTCAGTTATTTATTTAATTCATTGCAAATCTACTGCAGTAAAATTATAAATATTGTTTCTAAAATTTTATGAATGATATACTTTAAGAAATATAGTTGGTTTTCCATTTAGTAGCAAGATATATGCCAACAATTAAATTTAGTTGAGATATGTGCTACAGGTTTAGTATTTAAAAACTTTTTCTTGCATGATAGGGGCCTACTATTAAATTGGAATTAAGTTGATGAACCCATTATGAATCAAGGCATGTGACAAGAAGTGAATTTCATACAAAAACATGTTAAGGTTTTGGTATGTATGATTTTAATTTTAATTTAGCATGATAGGGTCTTAAATAGAATTAAGCTGATGAAACCCCAATAATACAAAAAAAAATTATTATATTTTTAGCAAGATAAGGACCTAGATGAAATTAAGTTGATGAACCCATAGGCCTTGCATATGTCAAATAGTGTGTTTCATTAAAATGTTTTAAGGGTATAGAATAGCAGCAGAGATACTAAGGAAAGGAAGAGAACTAATCGACCAATAATGGATATTGGTGAGGTTCTGCAGAAAGCTTTTGAATCAGTTTAAGTAAAGTAAGCGTTGCTCCTCTTGGCCTGATAGAGACAGTGTCCTCGCGGCCGTCAGGGTGTCTGAGTAACCATATAACCGATTGGCTTCGATGAGTTCCACCTCTTTAATCAGAGGATTGAATTGCTAATCCATTCACTTCGTCTCAGGTAAACCTTCTACATCATGGACCTGGTCGACTACCGAGACACCGTTCAGAGATTTTTTCTGGATAGCGAACATCCTTTTATGCGGGTGCAGTTAGTTGTGGTGCATACTAGAGTCTCTCCATACGAGTAGAGAGCGTCGTCAATAACCACCTCCAACTGGGCATCACGTAAACCTCTCGGCTGGAGTGTGAGTATCCTCGTCTGGGTATATGATGCCGTTGTACAGCTGGCAATGACCGTTACCCCGAGGGTTGTATGCTGTTGTCCCACTGGTATCCATGGTGTCATGCTCTCACAGGGGGAGGCGAATGTGAATCTGAAGTACTCGTCGATAACTCAACAGGTACCTGTTCCTGGTAACAGATGGTAAGGAAATTTTGAAGCCCAAATTTAACCTCTCGAATGGTTGTGCAGCTTTTATCAGGATCTCTTCAAACTTTGCAAATCTTTGATTGATCCGGTTACAGACATTGCTTGATGCGGTCTTTCGACGTATCTCATCCATTGAATAAGGGAGGTTCTTGCTTCTGATCCAATGGTTCTTTCATACAATTCCTGGATGAAAAAGTCAGATGTGAAGGTCCTGTAGAGTCCTTGAGTCATGAATAGATGAACAGAAGCCGGGACATGGCGACAGCAGCAGTATGTTTCGGTTCCGGTCAGCATATATAACTATGTCATAAGTTAATTTGGACAGCTCCAGATGCCACCACATTATCTTGTTCTTGATCTTAATTGCTGCCGTGGAGCTGAACATATAAGATATGGACTTCTGATCTGCGAAGTGCCGAGCTATGAGATAGTTATGCTGGGCCTCCAAATCGATGGATGAGTAACCACATGGTTTCTCTTCATGCAAGAGGATTGCTCTGATTGCTACATCCGAAGGGTCTGTATAATGACGATTGGAACATGGTCCAGGATTGGAGATATGCAGGCTTTGGCTACTTCTGACTTGAGATACTCGAAGGCTTCAATTGTTTCCACAGACAGAGGAAACTGCTTCGACGTAGTTAGGGGATGTATTTTTTCAGAGCCCACCCACTTGGCTTAGTGAGCAACACCCATATCGCCCTCTTAAGTGATTAACTTCTTTTGGGGCTGGCAGCTCTAAAAGAGGTTAGATCCCATCAGGGTCTGCTTTTACCATGTTCTCGATCATGTAGCCTAGATGTTTTATGCTGGTCTGGCAGAACATCAAACTTTACCTACTTGATTCTGAGCTTCTATTTTTCAATGACTCTCATGAATTGCTGCAGGTGCTGATAGTGCTTTTCTTTTGTCCTTCCATCAATTATGATGTCATCAAGATACTTTCACCGTGTTGCTTAGCTCCTCTCTTGAAATCCACAATATCGTTTGTAAGGCCAAAACTAATTCTGCAAGATTGCCGCACCCGACCATCAGCTTCAAATCCCGTCTCAAAAGTAGCCCATCTGGGATGCGGTGACAAGGGCTTGATCGATGGAGCCTCCGCCTAAGAGCTTGTTGTTCACGCAAGTCAGGTATGTTCTGTCAGAGAGGAAGGAGAGCTGGCGGAGCTAAGATTGGATATCAGATGGGAACAGGAGTATCGGGCCACCAATTCGAGTGCAAGGGCTAGGTTAACCGTCTCATTGAAAGTTATTGTTCACTAGTAGACACTGACAGATGTCAGGTGAGGCAAGGCCAGTAATGATGCGTCTCAGATAGTGTCATTCCTGTTTTTCTTGGCTGTGACCTCCTTGAAGTTAGTGAGCTTGCTGAGTTCCTTGAGTGCTTGTAAAAACTGCTCCAGATTTACGTTGAGCTGCTGCCAGCGGTTGGCTGGAGCAAACGAGCAAATACCTCGCTCTTAGGCTTTCCAAAACCGTTTGAGTGAAGCAATAGCTCCATCGAAAGCAGCTTCATCTGATATGTATCTAAATATTCTAGGTGATACATAATTAATCAGAAGATTTAGCTTTACCTCTCCTTCCCTGGTCTTTTCGACCTTCTCCCGCTTGGCATGGACGTCTTAAAGGAGCTTGAGAGGGTCCAGTGCCAATACTCCATTCGCCATTTAAGCCGTCTGATCGACGTCAAGTAGTCTGGTGGTTAACACCGCACCCCTCTGATAAAAAAAAAATTCTTATAATTGTTACAAATGCTTATTGATTAATATTCCTATATGTTTCAAGTATCCTCTTAAAAATCCCAAATTATTGAATAAATTAATCATTCCTCTTACTCGTTGTCATTGATAGATGTCTGAATATAAGTCGCACATATAAGAGTCAAACAAACTCAGAAAGTTATTTTAAAAACAGAGATTTATAAATATTGTACTTAATTTACACATATATTACAAATATTCACACAAAAAAATGCCGTGTTTATACACTAGTGTAATAAAGTATTTAAAGAAAAAGTTGTTTTTTTGTAAATATGTTTATTTATTTATTTCACAATTACCTCCAGTTATTTTCCTCTTAACCATTGTAGACTTCTTTTAAATGTATATCTATATTACATATATCCTCAATTTTGCCTTTCCTGTTAATGGTTTTCCTGTCTTCTCTGTCCTTAAGAACAAAAATAAATTTATCATGCGATTCTAGATGAAAACCAGGGCTTTTTAATTAATCAGGTGTACCAAAATTGGGTCTTATTCAAATTAGAATGAATCCCTTTTTCCAGAATTATTTCTAGTCCATACCTTGTAGAGAATAATGCAGAGCTTGATCTCCCATTACTTAAAGATTTAAGTTGAGCTGAGCTAAATCTCTCAAAAGAGTCCAGAGGTCTAGTAGTCAGCATGTTTGCCTGTAAGACAAAAATCATTGGTTCCTTTTTAAAAGGAGTCCCAAAGATTTTTTTAGGAGAGGGAGGAATCTTAAAAGAGAAAGTTAAGTCATTAATCCTAAGCTATAAAATCTTAGAAATGCTCTTTAAATCCCATCCCTTAATTAAACCTAATGTGGGAATATTATGAATTCCAAGAGAAATATATACAAACTTCAATAGCCAATGTGTAAAAAAGTCATATGGATGGACATAAAGACTCAGTATTCAAATGCTATTTTCAGTGTTCAAATCATGAAAAGCTGAACTAATTTCTTCTTGTGGGTGAATGTACGTGCATTGGTCATTTGCAAGAGGACATGAGTCAGGATGACTTGTAAAGAACCAACACTCTTTCTTTTTGATAAGATAGGTAGGGACAGTTCTTTTTGTCGGTTTCCTTAATTTCACTTTTCCTCCAGCAACTAAAAATATATGATGGTGATTCTTAAGTAAAGTCTGTAGACCTCCACATTCACTCTTCAGCTTCTGCCGGTCCTCTAAAGACAACAGATCAGCTATGTCCTTCAAATGCATGAACTCACCCTCCCTCCAACTATTACTGTTTTCACTTGTACTAATAAGAAACTTACCAATTTTTGATACTACTTTTGCTAAAAATTGTTTATCAAGCTGAGTACAGTTCTTAACTCTCTCTTCACATTCCCTGATTTTAATTTTTTTGCCAAATTCAATTTTTTTTTTAATATAATTGTTAATTTTTTGATTATACAATGGCTCTTGACCTTCTAGGTATATTCGACCGCGACTAACAAAGCAGTTCCTTTTGGTAGAAGGAATTTTCAAACGATCCTTATCTACAATAAAACCACAAATTTCACATATCTGCATAATATATTCCATATACTCCTCATAGCAACTTTGCTTGGAGCAAATCCTAGCATATTTGCTCCCATCAAAATCATAAAGACAACAAGGGAGTAAGAAGAAGTTAGTCTTATGACTACTATTGGCTGCAATAACAGGAATCCAGGGAGTAAGCTCATCACTGTGGTTCCCAATTATCCAATCAACATTGGGAAACCGACACTCCAGGGATGGCATAATAGTTGATTCCTGTAAAACACATATCACTAGTTAAGAATAATAAGCAATATGCTGTAAGTAAGTATGACATACTTCAAGAGATTACAGGTTTTCTTTTAGATCTTTAATTCATAATTTATGCTTTTAAAATTATTTCATTATAATTTCAAATATTGTTTACATTTTTTCTTAAAACGATACATTCTAGAGAATTAAAACTTTCTAATAATACTGAGTGACTAGATAAAAATTCACTCTTGAGATAAAGATAAAGTTTGCTGAGAATATAGGGAAATCTTTTAAATAATTTTAAATCCCCCTCACAGGACTGGGTCAAAAAGAAATTATGATCAACATCAGATTAGTTTAGTTCTATTCAACATCAATATCAGTTTAGTTCTTTTTGAGAAAACTAAGTAATGTAAGCAATAAATATTATAAATTTTTTATTTATTTAATTTTCTAATAAAAAATTTCTTTAATGCAATTTCTTTAATAACAAATTTCTGTGGGTTTGTTGACTCAGTCTCCAAATCTATATAGGAACCCACACTAGCATATTTTCGTAATCAGGAAAATTAGTACAATATACATTAAAAATTATAAAATTGTTTAAAAATTTAGTTTATTTCTTGTTCTCACTTCCTAATTTCAAGAAGAATTAAACTAAATTTGTATGAATCTCTTTAATTAATAAAGTATTAATTATTTATACATAGACTAGCTGAAGCTAAATGTGAAACAGATCGGAAAATTAAGTTGATGGCATTGAAATAAATCGGAAAATAAAGTTGGTGGATCTACTTTTTCTAGACAAACTTCTCAGTTCAAAATATCTATTATTATTATTATAAGTAAGCAAAGTTTAATTGTTGGGTAGCTATTTTATTATTGCCGGCTTTAAGATTTAACTTGTAAGTCATCTAGCCAAGAGCCAGTAAACTCAGTTTAGTTCTGCACCCTGAGATGTGACCATAAACCTCCCTTGGGGATCTCTCCAGACATCACTATCACCCTGATGATGAATTACAAGTTAAGTAGAAACATCGGCAATAATAAAATAATTTCCCAACAATTTTGGAGTATTTAATTTTCTTTATCCTGGCCAAAAACCTGACTAATTTCTACAGCTTAAGTAAATAAAAGTAGGCTCAGCCCAGTTCGTTCTCTTTTTACCACAGCCTGGACTGGTAAACTTCATATAAAGAAAGTTGGGAACAGCTGAATTATAGGTTTTCTCACAAAATTATTTGAATTATCAAGAGTTCTTTAAATGACCAAGAGATTATCGTTAATTACTGACCATAGAGATTATTGAATTACTGAGAGTGGGCTGCATAAAGTGAACTGGATGAAATCTGAAACCAATACATGAAGAACTCATGAAATCATAGAATCCCAAAAATTGAAATATGCAACTAAATATGCAAACCAGAAGTAGTAGTAGTAGTAGTCCCAACTCAATGAAATTAATTTAATTATAGAAATCTAAAAGGAAAGAGATGAACTTTTCAAGGGGGGAAAAAAAATGATAGTTACAAGATAAATATATCAGACAATACTATCAATAACAATCAGCGTAACACAGGCTTAAACATCATATTTAAACCATTACTGTTACTAGGACGCTCAAAAACTAATAGTTAACCATTGTTTTAAAAAAATTATTTTCATAGAAGAAAAGCATTCCTCTTCAGAGATACAACCTCTACCCAACAAAAATTTACTATAAATTAAATATAATTTTTGATTAGAATTATGAGTTTCAAGTAATAATACCTCTAATTTTACTTGGTAAAATTTTTAAAAAATTATATTTTTTCACTTGACGAACCTTTAGAACTGTAGTCTTGGGATAAAGTTTCCAAATTTTACGAGCACGTACATCCAATCCCACTCCTAAATGTTGCTCGCTATTTAATATGTGGACTAAAAGTCCATTTCCACAACCGAGATCAACAAAGCGCTGGGGTTTACCACCCCATAAGATCAACAGGTAACTGGCTATAGCAATGTCTTCAATAACAAACTTCTGTGGGTTTGTTGACTCAGTCCAAATCTATGAAGAAAAACAACACTATAATATTTTGGTAATCAGAAAAATTAGTAAAAAATACATTGAAAATTATAAAATTGTTTTCTCTATATTTTAGGTTTTAAAACCCCCAACTTCTCACTTCCTAATTTCAAGAAGAACTAAACTAAATTTGTATGAATCTCTTTAATTAGTAAAGTAATAATTATTTATACACAGACCAGCTGAAGCTAAATGTGAAACAGATCGGAAATTAAAGTTGATGGCGTTGAAACAGATCGGAAAATAAAGTTGATAGCGTAGTAAATCTACTTTCCTTAGACAAACTTCTTAGTTCAAAATATACGTTATTATAAGTGAGCAAAGTTTAATTGTATTATTAAGTATGGATAAATGCTTTATGTGTTACAGAATGGAAAGCATGCAAAATGTAGGAAGAAATCCTCGAATTGGAGAACACTTGAAGATCTAGTCAAAAATCTAGTTAACTTTTGATTAGTAAAAGCTGAGAAAAAAAGTATTGTCTTTTTACTATGTCATCAGAAGCTAGAAATTTAATTACTTTAGACATTTGAAATATATTAAAATTGTTCTTCACAAAGATCAAAATCTAAAAAATAGATTTATAAAATAAGAATATTGAACCATTAATACCTCCTGAATAGATTTGTAATATTTTTCTTTTAATTCATTAAACACTGCAATATATTTGTCAGCCTCTATAAGTTTGTGTGAATATATAGGCTCCTTGCAAAACCTAGGGTTCATCCAATCCACAAGCTTTGGAAATAGTATAGTGACAAGCCAGTTCATACTATTGATTTCAGTCCTATTTCTTGATGCCAACAGTTTTAGACTCTGATCTTTCAGACTCAATGAATAAGGTACAGTGATAGGAGAGATACTGCTAGAAATTTCAACAGGCTTGATGATTGTGATTTGAAGACACTTTAAATCTATAATTAAACAAAAATTTTAAATAAAACAGATAATTACTTAAAACAAATAAAACAAATAAAAATTTACCTTTGATAATGACATCAATATTTTCTAGGAAACATTCCCCAGTTCTAGGGTATAAAACTCTCAAATAAACTTCTTTCGAAAAGTCACTTTCAAACCCTTCATTTATTTTATTGAAATTCTGTACCAAATTGAAAAGGTCATCTTTAATTACACTAAAGCCGAATTTTAAAAATAAATTCTTCAAGTAATTTATAAATGTATTTATTTTTTTATCGTCAAGTGTTCCCACATCAAAAACTTTTGTGGCTCTTATGTTTTTGTTCAAAACATGAGGCTTAAGAACCCAAACATCAACACTTTGCCAGAAATTTTCAGTGGCACAACAATTTAATTGAGTTGAAAAATATTCCTCCCATTCAACTGGAAACATTTATACACCTAATGTCAATAAAGTAAGTTAAAGTAGAAATGCAACGTAAAATCAAGGATTTTGTACGATATATGTAGCCAAACAAAACCTTCCCCGTAATTTTGTGACGTCACAAAAAGTAACTGCTCCACTCTTGTAGCCATCGTCCAATGTTGTCCATCTAAAAATGGCCCATCACACCTGCACTTTGTCAAACATGGCACATCGGATCCTGGTTTTTTTCACAGCTTATCAATTTTCCAGACACTACCTTATCACTTAAGATATTAATACATGTATAGCTATATAAATATTTTTTTTTTTTTTATGATACTCTAAATCACTTATTCCTATTGTTGAGCTTTCTTATTATAAGAAATTAGTTTTGTTTCGCACCCTGTAAAATTTCTCAACCAAATTCTACTTTTGACGTAGTATAGTTACAAATATTAGTGTTTGAAGCATATTTACAAAAACAAAAAATAAAGTTAATCAAAATTGCTTTACTTCCAATGAACTTGAAATTCTAAAATTTTCCTTTTGTTCTATATTTTCTTTCTTCTTCTTTTTTCTTCTTTTTAAGTAACATTCTATATTCTCTTTAACAATTGCATTTTCAAAGTGAAATATGTCACATTAAGTAGTTTTGGCTAGATCCATTTCAAGTAAGCAGTTTGAACTCAAGTATTTTTGTTCGAGAAAAACTAATAATTTTGGAAAAGCTAGAGGGCAGATCCATAAGCATATTAGAAAATGAATTTTCTAATCCAATCTATTGATATATCAAAACTTGAATATTTTAAAAATAATAATTTATTTAGATATCAAGAAATTGCACCACCATCAACTTAGGGCATTGAGTATGAGTCATAGTCCTTGAAAGTTCTGCATCCTAGAATAAATGTTTTGAATAGTTAAGGTTGATCACCATTTTTTTTATTTATTTCACCTATTCTAAAATATTTTTGACAGTATTCCTAAGTAAACTGTACTTGATTTTAGAATTTTAAAGATTTATAAGGTGGCTGGGTGAGCGCCTAAATCAAGTATGTGCCTCCCCATGTGTCAATATAAAATATGTTAATTCTTAAAAAAAATATTCCTCCCATAAGGGTTTTTGTAAATACATCAATTAACAATATTCAAAAGGTTTGCTTTAGGTATCTTAAGCGGTTTGGACTTCAAAAGTTTTTTTAAAGAAAAATTCATAGTTTAGCATGATCAAAGGGTTCATTGCTTTTATGGCTCCCCCTACATAATTTCCAGAAAACAAATTATCAAGTCCAAACCATTATAGATCTTTGATTCAAATTTTCAGGTTATATTGATAGGTGGACTTTCTACCAACTCCTATGAAGATATTTATAAGAATGAACTATGTTATTTTGGAGGGAGGTATTCAGTTTGGGGGCAGCTTTAAGTTTAAAAACAATATTAATTTGGGGGGAGGAGTGACCAAGGGTTCCATGACTTTTTCATTCAAAAAGTCATAACTTTTGATCTAGTTATAGTTTTAAAACTCATTGATAATTGAAAGATAGAATAAATTTCGTACAATTATTTCTTCCTTTTTATAAATTTCTTATTTTATTTTTACAATATATTCAATGAAACATCTCATGATTTATTCTGGTCAAAGTAATTGTCATTTTTATAATCTAAACCTAAGTCCAGATCAATAGATATATAAGACATAAATATTTGGAAAAAAACAACAAAAAACAAGCAAATTACCTGAAGGATAAAATTATGAAGTAAAATGATTTTACTTGAACTTGCCTAAACTTTGCACAATCGTTTTATGAGTCATTCATAAAAACATTAATGAACAAAAAATTTTCAAAGAAATTTTATGGGAGTTATGAATTTTTTTGAAAGGTCAAATCTGAATAAAATTTTATAACAAATGATGAAAATGTTTCCTTGGAATATGATAAAGACAATTTATCTGAGAACATTAGATTTTCATTTCAGAACTACTCCATTATCAGGAACCCTTCAAGGAAGTATATTGTTTTTAAAAAAATTTTATTCCAGCCCCTTCAACTTCTATTTGCTATCCCGCAACACACAGATTACTTTTTTTATAAACATTCTTCTGGACAGGTTCTTGATGATGATTATGATAATTTTATTCTGAAACTCAATTCTGATGTACTTACATAAATTATTTACAACAAGAAAACACTTTAAATACTTTTTTTTTTTTCAAATTTGACATTTGGAAAAATGTTCTTAACACCCAGAAATATTTTTGAAAACTTTTTTTGTCCTAGAATCTTGTTATAAATGATCCCTAGAATGTTTGTGCAAAGTTTGGACAAGATCAAGTAATATTTTTGTTTTTTGGTCAACGTTTTGTTGTTCTGGTTCCCCTTTTAGATTATGGTCAAAAATGTTCAAATGGAGAGTTTTTTTTTACCGTAGATATTATATTAGATGTTTTTTGTTGGGGTTTGGTCAAGGTAGATGCAAAAAAATACCGATTTTAAAAAATGTGTATTTTTTTAATTTTCTGCCAACTTTTCGGCTTACACTGTAAGCCATCTTCAGGCCTGTTGAAATATAATTTCATAAGAATAAAAATAAAAACAAAAAAATTAAATGATTTAAAATATTATAATATCGAATTGCCATAACTAAATGTAATGTGATATCAAAATTATGTATTTAGAAAAAAAAATTCATAATACAAAAAACAAACTACCAAAAAATATAATTAACCAAACCTACCTATAATGAAGGCAAGAAGGGAGATTGTGTCCCTAAGATCACATTTTAATGACTGAGAGGTAGGGTTTGAAAATTGTGAGAAATTTTTTTTTTTTTAGATGGACAACATGGGTGGTGGATGGGTGGGGGTAAGAGGCAGTAAGTACAAAGAGAGCGCAGCCTGTTTCAAAAGGGGCAATACAATGTAAAAAGGTTGGATATTATTGCGGATAAGTAACTTTTGGAACTAGAAGAAATGTTTGACAGGTTTATTTTGAAGGAGGGCTAATGGTTTTTCAAAAAATGTTTTGTTTCAAATACTCATGTCTTATACATACATTGATCAGGAATTTAGTTGAGATAGAGAATATAACCATCATTTACCCAGAAAAATCAGGAAAATATTTAATGAATAAAATGTCCGAAAAAACTAAACAAATAAAACATTAAAATTTGTTTTTTTAAAACATTTATCCTGTCCCTCCTGATGTGCCGAAAAATATTTCCTTCAAGATTATTGATCTGCATATTTTAAAGCATCAATGCTAAAAATTTGATGAATTTAAAAATCATTGATTTTTCAGTCAACATTTGTCTTAAAATATTTCCTTTGATGTTTTTCAGGATCAAATCATATATTAAAAAAAAAAAAAATATAGTGGTTCTAATTATTTTTTCATGGTAGAAAAATTATTATAGCTTTCATGAATTTTTAAAACCCAATGAGTAGGTCAAATACTGTATTTTTTTTAATGAAGAATAATTAGGAATTTGTAAAAATTTTAATGGTAAAAATAAAATAAAATAAATGCAAAAATTATTAAAATTCTTCTATTCAACTGATTTTCAAGTTAAATTGCTTTGTTTAAAGAATATTTTTGATATATCTTTAAAAATATTTTCAATGCGTCCATCAAATATGTTTGGCCCATCCCCCTCTTGCCTCTCCGAATCAAAAAAATGTTATATATAAAAATCTTTAAAGTATTTTTAAGATCATGTAATATACCTTAAACATTTTGAAAATTGCTTACAGTTTTCAAACATTTTAGTTGAATAAGCAATTTATTTTTGAACACTTAAAACATCCAAGAACTTTAAAAACATGCTTAAATTTCTGTTCATAGTAATAAATTCCTGCTCTGAAATGAAAGGAGGGGGGTGGTATCTTAAATTTATATATAAATTTGATTATTTTATTAACTCATTAATCTCTAGCCATATAGCTTCTCCTAATATTAGAGAAATTTTCCTCTATAAATATATATCCATGAAAACATAAAAATTTATTAGTAGAGAATTTGTTAGAGTTTGGTCAAGGTTAATACAAAAAAATATGATTTAAAAAAAAAAAAATGTTTATTATCTGCAAACAATTTGGCTTACATTGTGTTGCGAGTATGTCGATACTCCTATAACGATAGATATGGGAGGTAAAAAGTTTAAGGTTTACAGTGTGTTGTGTATGAAAAACATATGGAACAAGTTTTGAGATAAAAAAAATTTACAATAAGTTGTTCAAGTGTTGTTGAAATATATAAAAATCTGTTTCCCCATTTTTTTCCTTTAACGTTCTCAATTATATTGAATAAGTTACATATAGTGGCATCCCTTGTGGGGATCGAAGGAAAATGGAAACCGATTTAAAGAAAGTAAAGGCAGATAGAGCTGAGATAAATGGAGAAGGTTATTTATTGTGTCAGCTAACCAGTTAGAAAAATTAATGAATGACGAAGAATATATTAATGAAGAAGCTATGGAAATAGAATATAATAAATTAGAAATAAGAGCGAAAACTATACTTGAACTTGATTACAAGGTAAGAAATATCATTTTTACTATAGATGGAATGAAAGATGAAGAAATAACTTTAGAATATGATGAATGCATGAAGTATCAAGATAGATGGGTAATGTTAAGAACTTACATGGTAAAGAGAAGGTCAATTAAAAGAGAATCTTTAGGAAGCAAATCAGAAGAAGGAGATTCAGTCAGAAGCACTATTTCTAGACATAAAAAAAGTTTGCGAAGGCCGAAATTAGAGCTTAAGAAGTTTAATGGGGAAATTAAGGAATGGATCGGATTTTGGGCTCAATTCAAAAAGATACATGAAGATCCTGAAACTGACGTTGAGGATAAATTCCAATATCTTATTCAGTGTATGAAGGAGGGTTCCAAGGCCAGAAAATTTATTGAGAGATTCCCGCCTTCAGCAGAAAATTATCCCATAGTTATAGAACGTCTAAAAAGAAAATTCGGACGAGATGATCTTTTGAAAGAAGTTTATATAAGGCTTGTTCTTCAGCAAGCATTTAAAGAAAAATCTAATGACTTAAGTGATTTATTTCATCAATTAGAAGCCCAATTAAAGGTATTGGAAGCATTAGGTGTAACTACGGCCAAATATTCATTTATCTTATATCCATTGGCGGAATCCGCCCTACCAGAAGAACTGTTTCGAGTGTGGGAAAGAAAAAGAAGAGCGGAAGAAGAAAATTTTGATCATGAAAGCCAAGAAAATCCTTTAGAAAGATTAATGAATTTTTTGAGAGAAGAGGTTGAAAGTGAGGAGAGGCTTTCTCTGACTCGTTCTAATTTCTCATTGAAAAAGGAGAAAGTAACAAAAGTAAATAATGAAATACAACGTGTACCGACAGCGGCTGCGTTGGTGAGTGGAACTGTTCCTGCATGCGTTTTTTGTAACAAGACATCGCATAAAACTCAAGATTGTTTTAAGACTGATAATTTAACATTGCAAGAAAAACGGGATAAGTTAATGAAAAACAGGTGTTGTTTCCAGTGTTTAAGGCAAGGGCACTCGGCACGGAACTGTAGGATATATGTTAAATGTTTTATTTGTCAAAGAAGGCATCTTGCAGTGATGTGCCCAGAGTCGAAAGAAAAGAAGAAAGAATTAGAAGGTGGAAATACGAAGCATGGAGAACAGAATGAAGTTAAGGAGCAGAGTAGTACTTTACTGACACAAGATAGGGCAACAAGTGTAACACTGCTTCAAACATTGATTGTAAAGGTAAAGGGTCCAGGTGGTGAACTTGCACTAAGAGCACTGATAGATTCAGGTTCACAT
>KZ806881.1:755425-773932 GCA_000696205.2 Oncopeltus fasciatus
TATATATATATATATACTTATAACAGATTCACTCCAAATTAGTTATGAATTTTTTAACTAAATATATACCTAATATACTTTTATATTCTTAAATATACATACTTAGAATTCAAATTTAAATAAATATATTTAGAGTCATTGAATTTATTTGGGTCTCATGTTAAAAAAGTAATAACAATTGAATCTATTCGATTGCTTAAAACTTATTTTTTATTATTTAAATAATATTGAATTCATTTTTCTTATAAAATATTTGCAATCTAAGTTTAAAGTAATGGAAAATTTACAAGTAACATATTCAAATTAAAAAATCAAAGGTTAATAAACCGCGCCAGAGCAACTCAATGGATCAGTAAGGGTCTCGCAATCCTGACGCTGGGATTAAAATCCAGCAAAGAATATGCTTTTATCTATAAATTAAAGCTTGTCGTGAGCCATGGATGTTTAGAATGAGATGACAACCTGTAGATATCCCCTCCCTCCATGATCCTAAGTGATTGAATGGGAGACTAACACCTAAATAAAACATCCGTAGACATGTGACGGGCAAAATAACGCCCTCTTACTTAACCTTTGCTCTATTCCATATTTGTTATTGTATACGAATTTAAACTTAAGGCCCTCTGGACCCCCTCCCCCTCCCGCGAAAAAATTATGCTGCTAAAATTTTAGATCACTGTGGATAAGTAAATCAAGACTTATCTGAGTGGCGGACATTTTCTCGTCCTCTTATCGACAGATCAACCATATCTTTCTGGGGTGTCCAAAGTGTAAAACGGCCACGAACTTCAGCCTTCGAGTAAACTATCATTTTTAATTGTATAATTTTGCTATATAAATTTTAAAATATTTGCTATTTCAAAATATGTTTTAAAGGGATTCATTACATTATACTGCATCTTCTACTTTTTGATCCTACTTGATGTTACAGGTATTGCAATTTCGCTCACCAATCCAGTTATTACAAATTGTAGCCATTAAACACAAAGCCACACATGCACATTTTAAATTGACGATGTTTCAGTTAGGAGTGGGACGTTTGGTAGAACAGGGAGGGGCGGCAGTGGAGGCAGCCCTAGGAAGTACTGAGCTGGGGGCAGTGAGACGAGCCCTTAGCAGTCTTAGCTGGCAAGCGGTAGAAAGAAGAGCACATTTCGCTAGCCTGCACTCGCCGAAAGAACTGGAGTTACACTTCGCGGAATACAAGCCTGGATATGGACCTCTCCCATCAGAAGACGAGTATAGGATAGCCAGGGCACTACAACTTCTCTATGACTGCGAGGTCCTCCGCTCTTTGGCTACTCACACACAGGTAGACCTCTCTGGGAATTCCCCTTGCCTACTCTTCTTACTCTCCACTAGATTACCATTTACTAAGGTTTAGACATTTCATTACGACAGAATAAAGCAAACTAGGATAGTACTTCTTAGGAATGCCACTTTTAACTAATGAATAATCAACTGTATAATTAGATAATTTAGTTGGAGTTCGGTCAAGGTAGATAAAAAAAAAAAAAAATACAAATTTAACTAATTATTTAAGTATATTATTTAACAAATTTAACAAGTATTTTTTTAAAAAGATTATCTGCCTACGTTTCGGCTTACATTGTAAGTCATCTTCAGGGCTGCCGAAATACAATGTCATGAGAATACAATAATAATTGACAATATTATAATATAGAATTACCATAAAGTATGAATGTAGAAAGCTATGTAAGAGAATTTAAAAACATGCAGACAACAACCTACTAAAAAAATAATTGAATAAAACAGTAATTTACCATACCTGCCATATCATGAAGACGAAAAAATACGTCCTGTCCCTAAGTTTACATTTCCATGACTGAGAAGAAATATAATTTTTCAGACAGACACCGTGAGTAATGGAAGGACGGGTGTGGGGGGGGGGGGGGGANTGTTTTGAGTTATGAAATGGGAAGGGGAGTGGGGGTAGCAGGTACAAGGCAGGCGGAAGGTGTAAATGGAAAGCGGCCTGTTACAAGAGAGGGCAATAAAAGGACAAAGGAAAAAAAGGGAAGGGTATTATTGGGAATAAGTGACTTTGGAGCTGGGAAAAATGTTTGACAGGTTTATTGAGACGGAGGGCTGATGGTTTTTAGAATGTTGAAAATGTTAGAATAAGTGGAGGAAATGTGTTCTATGTCGGTTCTTTCGTTAACTGGATAGTGTTGTAAGTTAATGTGAACGGTTTCAGATTAAAGGCGTTTGTGTACATGGGTTCAGTGGAAAGAATGGTTATGCTCTCGAATTCAAATGTGTGTCCTTCATGAAAAACATGTTTAGTGGGGCAGTTTTTATTAGTTTATTCTTTATGTCATTTGTATGGTTATTGATTCTACGAGAAATAGGGTTTTTTGTTTGTCAAATGTAAGAACCATGGCAATTAGGTGTGGAACTGGGAATTTTGTAGATGACATTAGTTCTGTTAGGAAGGGGGATGGGGTCTTTGAGGAGGGTGTAAATGGATTTTAGTTTGTTGTTGGTGGAAAAAGAAAGCTTAAGGTTAGGGAAATATTTTTGAGAGATTTCTTAATATTTTCAGAAAGTTCTGGAATATAAGGAAGAGAACGGAAAACGAGGTCGTTATTTTGGGGGAGGGGGATATTTGGAGAAGTGGAAATAAAAAATTATTTTACAAGTTTTTTAATAGTGTGAGTAGGAAAACCATTGGACAGGAGGATGTCAGTAACACGTTTAATATTTTTGCAGTGGAATATCTTGTCAGAGAGTGTGAGTGATCTGTAGATGAGGTTTTTGGCCACATTAATTTTTTGATGATGAGGATGAGTTGAAGTGGAGGAGACGACCTGATTACGTGTGCTTGGTATACCAGTCAGTGGAGATAGGAGCCATTGGTGTTACGGATAATAAGGGTGTCAAGGAAGGGGAGTTGATAATCAGAACCCATTTAAATGGTAAATTTTTGGATCTACCTTGACCGAACCCCAACTAAAATCATCTTTGAATCAACTATATATTTTCTTTTTTTTTTGTTCTACCTCCCAAGCAACTACTCAGGATATTTAAGGGAGCCACCCTATTCTAAACACCAACATGGCTTTGGGCATGCTGGAAGAAACCATGGTGGGACTCTGTCCCTCAGTGTCAGACTGGAGAGTCCCTAATGAACGTTTTGATCCCCTGGACTAAGCCTGCGCCCCATTTGTATATTTACAGACCAAATTTGTTGAGAACCCCTGTGCGTCAGGGAATACTTATACCGGGTACTTGTATACCGGATATCTTATATATACACCGGGTATTATACAGGGTACTTGTGAATAATAATGAGAAATATGAATAAGTAAATCTACTGCCGTATGCAACTTAATTATTTACAATTTATCTATTTGTCTTTACGCACTCTAGTGCAGTTTTTGAGAAAAGAAACTAAACTTGGTATTTAAGCTTTTTCTTTGAAAATCATTAGAAGAGTGAAAGGATGAAATCTGTAAAGAAAAATGAGGAGGAGGGTGGAAGATTAGTATCATAAAAGAGTTAAAAGTATAATTTCCTAACATATATATTCTACCAATCTTTTTAAGAAAAAAAAAAGCCTGTTAAAGAATAAATATATATTTGAGATTGTTACTTTTGTGGTAGTGCAGGTCGGCGTATGTTTTAATTATAGGCTTTATATTAGAATTATTTGAATAAATTCATTTTTGGCCGAAAATTTATATCGTGGGAAGTATTTATATAAAAACAAACATTTATAAAATAAATATCTCCGTTATTAATAGTTTCATAGTACCGGTGAGTCCCGGCCAGTGAACATCACGTTTGTGAAGCTCCCTTTTATCAAATAATATTTATAGTGTTATGCCCTGAAAATTAATAGACAACGAGAACTAAGTGCGCTCGATAAGTGTGTTAAGTTTGGCAGAGTTACGTCGCCGAAATCACCCACAATTCAGTGAGTGAAGACACACGTTTTATTCAATAGCCAGCCCCAAGCAGGCAGGCAGGGCTCTGACTTGTCTTATCTGCCCACTCCCTCACAGGCCACTGTCTCAGTACAGGGCTCTCGAGCTCCACGTCCCCTATTCGATGCTCGGTAGTAGTTTTTTTTATTGCCTTATGATGGGAGGTAATTACTATCATCAAATTATATCCAGCGGATGTAATGGCAAGCAAAGGGGCGGACCCATGACACCTCCGAAGGACAAGAGGAGACACCGGTCAGCGACCAGAACCCCTACCGAGCGAAACAATGCATTCTCAACCTAAAACCACTCCCATATTCGCTTAATAAGTTCGTCATAACGAAACGCCGTTCAAGTTCATTGTTTCAAAAATATAGACACTCTCAGACCGCAAAGACTTTAATCATCTTTCCAGGCTCCTAAAACAAAAATAAGACGTTTTAAGAAATGAGGCCTTTAATGTCTATCTGTCTACCCTCTCAGTAAGAGAAAAGTCTCTTTGGATTGCTACTCGCAAAATCCTTAAGAGCTATGAAGCTTCCACTCCCTTGCTTCGAGGAGATGGTTCCTAGGCCTCTTCTGACAAAGACAAGCCGAAATGATTGCCCAGCATCTAAAGCAAACATTTACTCCTCATTCAGATCCCTTGTCCAATGCCGCGGAGACTGAGAAGTTCCTGGACATGCCATTACCTATGTCCTTGCCACTCAAGGCAGTAACACCTTCCGAGGTCAAGTACATAATCTCTTAAGATTATGATGAGAATAATTATGGAGAGATTATGGCAGATGAGAATCTGCCTAAGCGCAAATCACCCGGATATGATTTAATCACCGGCCAAATTTTCCGTAATCTTCCCAAGAAGGCAATTGTATTCTTGACCTACATTTATAATTGCATATTCAGAACTACCCACTTCCCTCTCCTCTGGAAATATTCTGATATAATACTGTTTCCCAAACTTGGAAAATCACCACATAACCCCACACCCTATCGTCCTAAAAGTCTCCTTCCTACACTTTCAAATGTTTAAAAAAAAATACTGTTAAAACGAATGATGCCTTCCATAGAACCCTTCAATATCCTCCCAAATCATCAGTTTGGCTTCCGAAGTAAGCATTCTACAGTCCAACAAGTTTTTCGCCTTGTTGAATACATTTCCTCTTCCCTTGAGCGCAAGGAGTACTGCCCAGGAGCTTTTTTGGATGTTTCCCAAGCATTTGGTACAGTGGTCACCTGTTTAAACTGAAGTAGTAACTGTTACCTGTCCTTTATGAATGACGTGTTTTGTGAGGGTAGTTTTTATTATTTATTTATTTTTTTATTGGTGTCTTTTTTGTGATTGATAATCTACGGGAAGTAGGGTTTTTGGTTTGCCCAATGTAAGAACCCTTAGGAGTGGAACTAAAAAGTTTATTGACAATATTAGTTCTGATGCGGGATGAGGTCTTTAAAGTGAATGTAAATAGATTTTAGTTTGTTGTTAGCAGGAAAAGCTAGCTTAAGGTTAGAAAAAATTTTTCTAAGGGATTTATAAATTTTGCAGAAAGTTTGGAGTATGAGGGAGAGAATGGAAAGTGAGGCCATTATTTTGGGAGAGGGCTTAGTTAGGGGAGTAGAAATGTAGAATTCTTTCACAAGTTTTTTAATGGTGTACATAGGAAAACCATTGTTACAGGTTTAATATTTTTGCTATGGAATGTCTTGTCAGAGAGTGTGAGTGATCTGTAGATAAGGTTTTTGGCCACATTTATTTTTTGGTGATGAGGGTGAGAATTTAAAGTGGAGGAGACAACCTGAGTAAGTGTGCTTGGTGTACTAATCAGTGGTGATTAGTGTTACCAATAATTCGGGTGTCAAGGAAGGGGAGTTGATGCCCAGACTCAATTTCAATGGTAAATTTGAGACGAGGGTGATAAGAGTTAAATACAGTATAGATCTGTGGGATTTATTCATTTTTCTGGATTGAGAATGAGAACAAGTCGTCAACATATTTTTTTTGGAAGAAAATCATTCCTTCCTTTCCAGTCTTTTCGAAAGGATGGAAGGATAGAGTCTAGGAGGTCATTAAGGGTAATATTGGAAATGTCGGAAGGAAGGGTATTTCCCATAGCCAATCCGTTAATCTGGTTGTAGTAATTACCTTGGTAAAGGAGATAGCCAGACGTACAACATAGGGAAAGGGACTCGAGGTATGTGTGGACTGGGATAGCTTAATTTCTACTCCTAATGGTTCCCCGTAGAACCAAAAACCTTATAAAAATGACACCAACAGAAACTAATAAAAACTACCCTCACAAAACACGTCATCCACGAAGGATACATATTCGATTTTGATAAAATTACCTTTCTTTCCACTGAACCCTGTGAACACAGGCCTATTATCTGAAAGTGTTCACAATCCAGTTAACGACAGAAATGACATAGAACAAATTTCTTCTGCTTCTTCAAACATTTTCAACATTCTGAAAAACCATTAGCCGTCCTTCAAAATAAACCTGTCTAACTTGTGTCCTAGTTCCTTAGGTTACTCATCCTTAATAATTCCTACCAATAGTTCCCATTTGATGCAGGCCGCTCCCTTTGTACCTACCGCCTTATACTCGCCAACATCACATTACTATTAGTTGTGGCAATTCTTTGTAATAATAATGTAAATCATTCAATTTTTTTATTTTTCTTGTGGCAAATACAATTTCAACAGCCCTGAAGATGGCTTAAAATGGCTTTAAAAAAAATCTACTAATAATCTCTACGGTCAAAAACTCATTACAGTTTTTCGATTAAACTTGCTATCTTCCAAGTTTTATTTGATTTTATTTTTTGTAATTTTATAACTTTGTTTAAGACGCTAGTTTGTGTGAAATGCTTAGAGAAAATGTAAAGTTTCAACTATGTTGTTTTCTTTAATATAACCAGCTCTAGTAATTTATCTGATTTTCATAGCATAGGGAATCGGGGGGAGGGGGGGGGGGTATACTTTTTATAGTTTTTGAAGAATTAAACTGGAGACAGTTAATACACTTCTCAAAATAAATGATGATTTCAATAGAATAGGCATTTTTAAATAAATAAAACTTTATTATTAATTACTTTCTACATGTTTTTTATATCTAGTCATGTACTGGTTAATATTCAGAGTATAAATTAATTTTAAAAAAGAAAAAAAAAAGAAACAAACAGAAAAAAATAAAAGGAACAAACTAGGATACGCCAAAGAAAAACGGGAGAAGGAAAGATAAAGAGTTGAGAAAAAATAAAAATAATAAAAAAATAGGAGAATTTTTAATAATATTTGCCAATACGAATATGTATCGAGTACTACGTATGTGATTCATAATGCAAGTATGTATTTAATAATAAGAAGAGGTGCATGGAGGATAGAGTAATATTGATATAATTTAGTGATTATATACTTTTTCAGATCTCTGAGGGGGCGGAGAAGTTCCTCGAGAAGATAGCCTACCTGTTCGAGACCAGTCTGGAAGGGTTGAAGTCCAGTCCCGAAGATGCCTGCAGGACAGAAGACAGTCTCCGGAAGACTTTCAACAGACACTCAGAGCTCTCGGACTACAGCAGCTTTGCACAGGAAGTCAAGGAAGCTCAGTTCAATCGTGATATCAGCTACTTCGACGAGCGGATCAAAGAGTTGAGGAAGTTTGAGAATTCCATAGAGATCATGAAGGAGGAAGCGGAGGACTACATTGAGCAGCTTCAGTACGTCCCCTCCCCCTACTGCCTCTTGCTCTTCAATTATTTAGATCAACACTGCCACTTTTACACATAAATTAAAGTGGACTTTAGCTGTATTGTTCTCGAACACTTCCATTCACAACGATAAATTAATTTCACGGTCTTCTTATTTGGACCGCATTGCTTCGATCATTATAGGCAAAGTTATCTTTCATTCACAGAGTTGTGGACTTCAACAGAGTGCCATGGACCAGACCGATCCGGAAATTAAAAAAAAATTAATTAATAAATAAAAGAGAGGTAACATTTCTTAAAACATAAATATTACTCAAGAGATGATTCCTTATGAAATGTGCCATATGAAGTTGTGGTTAAGTTTTTGTAAGTTCAAGAGGCATTAATATTAGAAAGGTAATTCTAAAATAAAATGATCCTCTGATTTATGGCGAACTTTCAAAAACTAATAAACGAACATGTGCGAGTTCTATATTTGCTGAGAGTTCAGCCTTCGAAACAAATATAAATTCAGGTCGATTCCTTCAAAACCTTGTACCTGGATCGAATTTAGGCACAATTCATCTCCTAGATCATGTCTAGATACGTAATTGACAACTTCTTTAAGATAACTTAAATTTTACTGAATGTAAATAGATTTTAGTTTGTTGTTGGTGGAAAAAGAAAGCTTAAGGTTAGGGAAATATTTTTGAGAGATTTCTTAATATTTTCAGAAAGTTCTGGAATATAAGGAAGAGAACGGAAAACGAGGTCGTTATTTTGGGGGAGGGGGATATTTGGAGAAGTNTTTTTTTTTTTTTAATTTGGGTTTAGAGAACTACTGGATTAAGACCTGACCGAGGTAAGTAGTTTAAGAATTTGATTAAATTAAAAGAATTCACACCGTAAGAATGTAACATTTCATTGGAAAATCCAAACTAGAAATTAGGTCATTTTATGTGTGTTAGAGCATATAAATTAATATATTTCACTTTTATTACTATATTTAAATGAAGTATTAGGGCGTTTAAGTATCTATATGAAGATTCCTAATTGCAATCGCATTGACTAATTATTCCGTAATGTTGAAACAGGAAGGAGACGGACCAAGTTCTATTGCGGGACATTAGATCTGGAGAGGAGAAAAGAAAAGTTATACTGGGAGAACTAGAGAGTGGAAATGTGGACATGGAGAGTCTGAGAAAGAAGCACGTGGAAGAAGAGAGGGACATAAGAATAAAGAGGTACCTAAGCTTACACACCTACTCTTACACATATCAGCAGAGCTAAGTTTGTAGGAAATCTCTTGATTGCAGTCGAGTACAGTGATCTATCGCGTTGAAAAGTGGTATTTTCTTTCTCGGCATTCGTCCACCTTTGTAGAGTCGGATTTCCAAATACGGATAAAGCCCTGCTAAATGTACAACTCCACTAAAATCTTATACTTGTCATTAAATAGAACCCATAGTGCAAACTATATTAAAAATACCCAGGTGAAACAACGCGCCGTATGTTCGATTTTGCTCATTAATGAAGTCAGCTTTCAAAAATATGGTCGTAAATTCCAGCCGATCGAACTAAACGATTATATTTCATCTTGTCCATTAATGATAACTTAGACCATAACTGAAATCTCTAAAAGCTATTTAGATTCATCTGGAATTCATTATGTCTGCCATCTAGGTCACTAAGTTACGCTCATTGATTCCAGTGGTCTCGGCCATTGAAGTACGGGTAGCTCACGAGCGATGTTGACTCAGGAGACCACTGAAGACCCAGATGGTTCAGCTCTATTGTATAGGGCAGTAATTAGCTAAAACTTCATCTCCCCTCTTGAAAAGATTGCATTTATCCCCTAAATTTACTTTCAGTTTTAGTTCGAATTTTCATTATTAAAACCACTGAATTGTTGCTCCGACAGTTTGGAGCATTTTTTCTAAATTCACTAAGCTTTTAGAATATAAAAGTAATTTAATACGGTTCAACAAATTTTCATTTACTAGGTGATGTGGTGGAATTTGCGCACTGCCTGCGATAAAATCATGTCTTAAGTAGACTAACTATTTCTAAAACTTGCTGAGAAACTTAATTTTTGCGAAACAGGTACAAGACGGAGCAACAACTGATAAGTGTTCTCCGGATGTACGACAGAGATCTTATTGACCGGCAAACCATTTACGAGGATAAAAAAGCAGCTTTGGATCAAGAAAAAAATATTCTAGCTGAATTCCAGGTAAGATTTAATAACTAATTAAATAATTATTTCACCCGTTTTCTAGTGAATAAAATAATTTCATTTATTGCTTATGTTATATTGAGAGCACTGGGTACCTTGCCATTACTTGTTAATAAAATGCCAATTACAATGTTCATAATCAGGGCTAAAGTAATTTGGGTCATATTCGCGATTGAGATTAATCACACATTCAAGTATTACAGCTCATTTTTTTTTTCTTAAGCTATCGACAATGAAGAATAAATACTGTAATTACTCCTAAATATATTTTCGAATAAATGATTAAGTTGGCGTAGGTTTTAAATCAATTTAATTTTAATTAAAATCGATTAATTACTGTGCGATCATTATTTAAGAAAATTGCTTTAAAAGTTCTTAAAAGTACATCAAGGAAATTTTATTTCCCATTTTTTAAAACTGAATGCAAAAATTATACTTAAAAATATGAACAGAAAAACCTACACAATAATTTTGTTCTCTTATTTTTATGACCAGTTAAATTTGAGTACATATGACAAAATGTTATGCCACTTTTCGTCAATTCAATATGGCAAGTTGTAAAGATTTTGTCAGTAAGGTTTTGTCTTATAACAATTTACCACCTTATAAACATTGAAAAATAAGACAATAAAACCTTGTCGTCTGAGACCCAAAATACCTCCCCCCCCCCAAAAAAAAATTATACTTTCATTAGACTAAAATATATATACACATATGTATATATACATATACATAAATACACACAAACCTTGGCCTACTTGACATAGTCTATACCAGTTTAGTACGTTTCCTATCATTGGCTTTATTCATTTGCTACCCAAATACCAGGTTATTCAAAAAGTCCTGTCGTTTTTAATAGGGGTAAGTTTAAAATTAACAAATTTTAAACCCTAATAAATACATTTATTCGACAAAATATTCTCCCATTTATCAATTTACATAATATTCTCCCTTTTTTATTCATAAATCTCACAGTCCTTCTTTAAAAAAAAAAGTAGCCTGTCTCTGCCGTCGAAACATTTCTGTCTGAGATGGCTGTCCAGTGCTCTGGTAACAGCTGGTAATCAGCCGAAGAAAGATCAGGGGAATATGATGGAGGCGGTAAAACTTCCCAGACAATCTCGGTCAATTTGGCAGAATGTAGCCGAGCAAGGTCCAGAGAATGGCCAGAAGAAGGCCATTTTTTATTAGTTAAGCCAGGACCAAAATCTTTAGCATTGAGTGGCAATGGTCCAATGTTGTGGAGTATACTTCTGCAGTGACAGTTTGACCTTGATTTGTAATCTCGAAATGCACCACAACCCTTGGCTGTCCAGAAAGCAATCAGCAATACTTTTAACAATTTTAGAGCAAGGGAACAGAATAACAAATCTCACGTGGGATTAAATTACACCAAAAAATAACATTTATAAATAATAAAAAAATAAAATAAAATAACGAGAGTCATTTAAACAGTTTGACAATGTCAGCTCCTCCGAGCATAAGACGATATATTCGGTTGGACTTTCAACACTAGTGCGGGAAATTTAATAACTTATCAAACTTATCTCGGTAGCATAAATGGAAAAAGCACCGGACCAGATAGCAGGAGATCCAGGTTCGGGTCCTGGCTGGGACAGTTAGATTTTTTATTCTGTTCCCTTTCACTATAAATTGTTAAAAGTTACGTGGGATTAAATACCACAAAAAAAATTTATGCAATTAGCAAACTTTTCTTTGGATGGATATCGGGTTTTGGAAATATTTTTGTTTCCTCGTCAGCCGACTACCACTGATATGATAGTCTACAATTATAGTACAAGACCAATTTTTCTTGCAATAATTGCTCTTTGGGAGAGATTTCGATTTATTAATCTGGTGATAAGGTCATACCCGGCTGCTTTGCACTTGGGCAGATGGTTAATAATGTACTTGACATCAGAAGGTGTTACTGCCTTAATCGATAAGGACATTGGTAATGGTGTGTCCAGTGACTCCTTAACATCTGTGTTATTGGACAAATTATAGGGACCTGGATGAAGAGTAAATGTTTGCTTTAGATGCTAGGCAAACATTTGGACCTTGTCTTTATCGTAAGAGGCCCAGGAACCATCTTCTCAATGCAAGGGGGCAGAAGGTTCATGATATCTTAGGTTGAAATCCCTACAATCTAAGGGATGCCTATACCTCTGGAACAGTGCTACTTATAGGGTTGGTTTAAGTGGGTTTAAGTTTGCCTTCCAAAGACATTGCTAAATACACTGAACAACAAAGTTTTTGTTTCGGGGTTGAAATTAGCTGATTTTAATGTATTTCCACGTGTTAAAACCGAAAATGACCATAAAAATTATATATTAGCTCTTGTTTTCAAGACATAGTATCATTCTATTATATATATATTGAGTTTTCAACAAATGAAATATTTCATCACCAACAGTTGGTACACATGTTTGTTTACATAACACCCCTCTCATCAGCTGTTCATAAGTAGTAAACATAACCTTTGCGAGTTTGTCAATTGTACGCACGTGGTTGCTATTGAAATTATCGTGTGAAGTTGATTTTTAAATTAATTTAAGTGCTGATCTGAAATGCCTCGAAAGTGTGTGAATTCTGTCGATAGCTTTTGCTATATATATGGTGAAATAACATTTAAGGCTCAGAAACGTAAAATGTCACCTATCATTAAGACTGCCTATGAACATTATTTTGGTGTAAAAGTTGGGGACCAAGATAAATCATGGGCTCCTCATATATGTTGTAATTCTTGTTCCGTCATATTGCGAGAGTGGCTGAAAAATAACAAGCGGGCAATGGCTTTTGCAGTACCTATGGTTTGGCGTGAGCCTACCAATCATACAGACGACTGTTATTTCTGCTTAACTCCTCCCATTAAGCAAGGTTTATCTATGAAGAAAAGAGGAACGGTGAAATACCCTAATCTCCCATCTGCTCTTCGGCCTGTACCACACTCAGACAATTTGCCAGTCCCTTCTTCACCCCAAAACTATGAAATTTTAGAGGAATGTGATGAAGTCTGTTTACAAGAAGCAACCCATCCTTGATGTAAGCGATAGGTCTAGTGATCCGCACAGAATTAGTCAAGCAGAGTTGAGTGACCTTATAAGAGATCTTGGCTTGTCTAAGGAAAAGGCTGAGCTGTTAGGGTCAAGACTACAACAGTGGAATCTTCTAAAACATGATGTGAAAATATCTCAGTACAGACAGCTCAGTACAGGATGCTCCAGAAGTGTTTTATAAAAGACTAGCTAAACGACAGCGATCTTACAATACATCGGATTGACTTAATTGAAATTTGGTGGTACAAACCTCTTTTATTTGTTAAAACACTAAGAATAATGTTTTTTTTTTAATCAATTTTGTACTTAAAATATTCTAAAAGAAACATAACAATATTGTTTTTTGTACTTTCACTTTTCACGTATAGTATAACTACTCTTTAAGATTAAGTGCTGTATATCTCAAAAACCAGAGCTAATAAAAATTTTTCAATGTTATTTTCGTTTTTATCACCCCAAAATTAGTAGAAATAGACTAATTTAGTGTAGGAAACATTCAAAAAATATTTTTTTGTTGTGCAGTGATATTGACGGGAAAGATTCAGCAATGGCTTTGCAACTGGACACCATCATCGAGCTATTCAGAAGGTTTTAAGATTTATGTTTCTGAGGTCAAGCGACTCGTCCAGAGTTCTAAAAAGTGACTCCAGTAGAGTTCTAAAAAATAAAACCATTTATTAAGGTTGTTGGCAATTGTCTAGAGATATGCGTGAGTGTCAGTGTAAGGATATTCAGAGATAAGATCGTTAAATGTTGATTCTGAGTGATGGAAAGGAATTAGATTTTTACAAATGAAAAATCAGGATACCAGGAAGACGGTTTACATCGGTGGGCCAATAGGTAGAGGAGGACGGACTTTAGAGTGGGGAGATTGAGATAAAAGAATTTTCAGTTTCTAGTACCAATGGCCTTGTAGGGGGGAGGGCAGTAATTTTGATATATTTAATTGTAATATTATCTCATTATATTTGTTACAAGGACCTTAATGCTTTAACCAGAACGGAAGGAATGGACCACAAAATACACGCTAAAAGTTTATTTATTTCCACCAAAGAAAATAATTTTACTAAGGACATTACCTTCCCAATATATAATTAACAGGGCATTTTAAGAGAAATAGCACTTATATTAGTTAAAATATGCGGCATCTACCTAATTAGATAAAAACATATTAAATAAAAAGAGAAAACATTATGATAATTGCGGTAAAGTAATTCCACATTTCATATTGATTTTAATCGTACCGGAAGCCAGAAAAAAATCTACTACCTCAGTCAGGAGTCGAGATTGTAGGATATGTTTGGCTCCCGGTACGATTCAGATTTATAATAAACATATTTTTCCAAATGTACTTTTTATCTTTAATTTAACCCATTCAAAAGCCTAATAAAACTCCTCTACCCCACTAAAAGATGGACGGAATATTAATGCAAGAAAACTATTGGGCATTGTTCAGAAATACTTGAAAAGGGATTAATTTTGGCCTGATGTCGTTCCAGAAGAGATTTTAGAATTGTTTTTCTTTTTGGGTAGATAATGGGTTTATCATAGCTTTTCTATGAAAAAAAAAAAAAAATGTTGTATGGAGTATTTAAATTTAGATGAAAGTCTAGCTACACATAAATATTACATAGAAAATCACTTCCACCTCAGCATAAAAAAGGAAAACATTTTATGTTTTAATCAAATCATGTGGATGGCTTATGTTTCAATTTATGTAAGTGTAATTGCTCTTAAAATTCCCCAATAATTTAATATTGAGAAAGTAATGACCTTGTTAAAAATTTTCTTTAAACTAAACCTTTAGAATGTATATAATGGTCCATTTCTCCTGTGCTGGTTAAAACATAAAGCTGAAGAACACGCATGATATTATAGTGGGATATTGGTAGCAAAAAGAGAGTTGCTACATCTGCACTACTAATGATATGAGGAATCATGTAGAGAGATTCTTCACTAGTAACTCGCATTCCTTCCTTCCACTAAAGCTCAAGGCCCATTATATCTGGACTGGAACTGTTAAAAGAAGCTGGTGGGAGATGACAAAACTGTTCTTATATAATTTGTTTCATATTATATATTAAGAAGTAATAATAATTTTACTTATTTTCTAAGGGATAAATTATTATCATGCCTAGTGGTTAGCAGTAAAAGTAAGACAATTGACTAGAATAAGCGCATTGCTGATAAGAGAGAAGAAAAGCGAGGAGAGTTCCGAGTCTTCATCCCTATTGATACGAGATTTTTGGTAGTGTTTACTTAGTAGACTTGTTGTTTTGCAGGAGAAATATGACGAGCAGACCGAGATCCACGTAGCTTTGATGGCGGAGAAGAAAGAGTACGAAGATAGGTTGGTCCAAGGCCGGCTCTATGAGATCAGATGTAAAATGGCCGCTAGGAAGATTCAGAGATGTCTCAAGAGATATACCGCAGTTGCAGGCATCTACAAGACAGCTGAAACTCGTAAAACCTCCAAGAAAGCAAAGAAATCCGGCACTAAATAATAAATTGTTTCTTTAATTTCAATTTTTCATCGAAACAAAAGGGAATTTCTACGAAGGTTTTAGATAAATTTAGTAGATATACTGCCTACTGGGGAAACCTATGATTCGGCATCTGGATTGTTCTACGATTTTTAAAAGAAATCATACCAGTAGAGAAATAGGTATAAAATATTAGTCCAATGTTGAGGCTATATGCTAATTTTTAAATACTTTTTTTTCAGTTTATTAATTGATAAATTAAAATAAGTTTAGTGATATTTCTATCATTTTTGTAATTGGACTGCTCTACCTATCCATTACTCCTACTATATCCTCCAGGTTCCCCCAAGTCATGTTGATGTATTATTAAGATATATTACAAATAAATCAAATTTTGTAATCTGAATATCATTTGTACATTTTACCTGCACAATTTAGACCAGAAAAATGTTTGACTCTTGAAATAACAAAATGTATATCTATATGAATAAATTGTGAGTTTTATTCTCAGTTCCTGTTTCTTTGGTCTCCATTCGTAATGTCACACTAATTTATTATTAATGATTAGCTATTAGCTTTTAGAGGACTCACTTGGAATTTTTTTAAATTTTTTAGAGCTGTATTTTACATGAACATATACATTGTGGGTTTCATTAAAAAAAAAAAAAAATTACTCTCTTATGAAGAGGTAAAATAAGATAGAGATGTTTATTCGTAAGTATTGTGTATTTTCATGACGGAAAACGTCTGCTCACATAAATAGGTGTTAACAAACATGCACAGAATGAGTGCTGCGTGCTTTTATAATTCCGGGTAGTTATCCAAACTCTTGAAATATTGTGTATAAAATGTAAGAGTGTTAGTCACTTTAAATTTTTCTTCCAAAACACTGTCCGATCAACTCCATTTGCAAATGAACTGGTGCCTCTGAAGCTTCATAATTAAATGGATTGTTGAACATTGGGAATTCCATTTTTAATTTTATGGAAGTCTATAAAACGATTGTTTAATTCCATGATCAGATTTTGCAGAAGTTGAGATTATTAATCCATTTTTTTTTTTGTTAACTGTGCCAAATGATATTAAATGTGGGAAATGGTCCAAAATTTGATTTTTACCTGATTTTCTCACAGCTACATCTTTCTTTCAAAGTCTTGAATACATGAATACATTTAAGAGACAATCAGATTTTTACCCAGTAACTTTACAATCGGATCAGTCAAGTGTTTCATTCATATCTTCCAAAATGGTACAATCAACCCACCAGTCATGGTTATAAACAATTGGGTTGTCTGTTATAACATGAAGGCTTGAATAGGGTCACGTAATACAAAAAATCTTTCTAAAACTACTCAATCGACTGGGCCAACGAACTTGGGTGAAATAACGGACATCAGAAAACTACTCGTCCAAATCTTGTAAAAACTGTATTATAGGTTGCGTGACATGGTCCATTTTTAAATGTTTGGATACCAATGATTACTGATGAGTTATACAGTAAAATTCCACAAAAATCTGATGTTTTCTGTTTTAATTCAGTTACAACGCCCAAATATTTGCCAGTCATGGCAGGAGCGCCATCCGTAGTAATGCTGCTAATTATATTTCAGTCGAGTTCGTATTCTGCTATCAAATGCTCAATTGTAGAATAAATATAATTTACTCTTGTTGTACCTTTCAATGGAATGCCCTTTAATAGTTCATCAATTATTTCAAAGCTACTGTTAATATCTCGTATAAGAACAGCAAGTTGAGCTGCATCAACAGTATCTCGTCAACAGCCAGTGAAAAGTTTGGAAATTCCTTATTTTTATCCTTCAATTGCAAATCAAACACAGTGGTTTACCGTCTCATTATATGTAATTTCACATTTAGACTCACAAAATCTGCACTCACTTTTAATTGCACGACACACACAAATGCCCAATACCTTCACAATCAACTAGACTTCACTCACGTCGCGCTGACGCACTCCTTTTATATTGATAATGAAAGTTCTAGTCTGGACTCGAAGCGCGTGGAAGATTCTATTGTACTCAACAAAAATATAGGGTATTTCCGCTTGTTGCTAAGAGATGGCGTTGCTGTCTATTTCCTTCGCTTGTCTAGGCACGCGCTGCCCTTGAAATTATTTATAAATGTAGTCTACGTATTTTAAAACTTCGAAAAAGTGAAGTCTAAAAGCTCTAAATAACATTATCCATTCTGTGACACATTGCGATCGCAGGCCGTATCTTTGACATGACTGATATCGAGATTGTCTTTCATTTTTCAATTTATTCTAGTAGTCAATACGCCGTCATCAGGTACTAAGAGCAGAATTATATTACAGACAATATCATTCTTAATACAACAATTCTTCTCAATTAAATAAAACAAATAATTCTTTAGAAATTAAATTTTCTACATAAATAAATGAATTTTTACAAATCAATAAATAAATAAATTATTAGTTTTTACAAATAAATAAATTTTCACAAATAAATAAATAAATTTTAAACGATTAAATGATAGGGAATAGAATAAAAACTCGAACTGTCCCAGCCAGGGCTCGAACTTGGATCTCCTGCAGATAAATAAGTTCGAATGAAGTGAACTTAAAAGAAGATTTATTTTAAAAGAGAGTACAAATGCAGAGTTACACTTACAGACTAGGGACTACACTGAATGAGTCATGCAGGGATGCCAGGGTATATATAGTATTTACAAACAAAGAAAGTGCTGGTGAAGGGTCGGCATGCCGCCAAAGGGATGCAGGTAGAGTGCATGCCGACAAAGAGATTAGTGTAAGTCTTCCCTTCTTAAGCGTGAAGTGTCCTCACAAACGAAAAAGGCGATGTGATATTTGCCGGAAGTGGAGGTGCTGATGGTGGTGGCCATCAAGGGTGCAGCTTGATTGTATTTTCTACATACCTATAGGGTACTTTTCTCACCATTTTAATTTTAACAATGCAGTTCTTATGGACTATGTAAATAAATATTTTTCCTAAGGCAATTTTCACACATGGAGTTTAGCATATAATTGAAATAAAAAAAATTATTTTAAAATTAAAATATAAAAAAAATTAGCAAGTGTTTTAAATTTTTTTTTT
>KZ806881.1:810270-821209 GCA_000696205.2 Oncopeltus fasciatus
TATATATATATATAAAGTTCAGTAGTTGTGGACAAAGAACGAGAGGGGAAAAATGTCGTGAGGAAAGATAAAGCAAATTGAAATTTTTCCTTTTCTTTTACTTTTTAATTGTACAGCATTTAAATTTCATATTTGAGATATTAATTTTCATTGTTCCATATCTTATTGAATTTTGGAATTTATTTGTATTGGAAAGGAATAAGTTTGAAACTAAAAGTAAAATTCAAAATAACTATGCTGCTGCTTATTTTTAACTATTTAAACATTGGTCAAAGTAATGAAAATATTAAACCATAACTTATATTTAAATGTTTTCTATTATTCATATTTTGTTTAATAATGATTGATTATTGAAAAAGTTTCTCATTTTGGTAATTGATCAAAAATTATATTTCTGTAGTTCTTGTAATTTTAGTTTTAGAAATTTTTTATCAGTATTTTATATTTAAAAAAAAAGTGTTCTGTGTCCTAATCTGTATTTGTCTTCCAATTTAACATCAGAACCATTGAATAGATTTTAATAAAATCCATAAACTTTTCCAAAATCTTTAATAATGTCATTAGTGATCAAATTTGTAAGATTTTATTTGTATTCTCATCAAGATTTTACTAAGATATGAATCTAGATTTGTTTGATGCTGTTTTTTTTATACATAATTTCTTATCTTAAGTCATTGTTAATTGACTTTCACTATTATGTGTTTTTATTACTGTAGTTGACTGTTCTCTATATTTCACTAAAATATTTTAATTATTTGCCTGATAATGGTCATTCAAAACATGATTTTGCCAAATGCTTCTTTACTTAAAATTTATTCCAGAATAATGAATAAAAATAATTGAAATATGAAATACAGACAACAAATATGACTAAAATGAACCAAGTTAATAGTTCAAAAGATGTATCCTTTGCAGTGATAGTATTGTTCAATTGGAAAATAAATCTTTATGAGTCTAGATAAACGAAAAATTTACCGTTTATGAGGGGCCATAGTTATTATCTACAATTATATATAATTTGCTGAAGATTTTCTTTATTGGAGGAAACACTTCTAACTGAAATGTTACATCTGTTAATTCTATTCCTAAAGTATTGTTTATACCTTATTTAACAAAAATACTTCTTATAAGTAAATGATTTCCTTAAATTTCAGTTTATTCTGTATATGGTGACTTAAAAATTGTTTATATAGGCTTTTCGTCTAGACTTTATTTGTCAGATATTTTCTCTATGGTATAAGTCCTGGGGACTATTACTTATGTTCCCCTAGTTTTATTATTGTTCTTTTTGTTTTGCTAAAGATAATATTACTATTTTTTCAATAGGTACAAAAACTCAGCTCCTCTCCACTGTCCGACAGACTATGCTACAACTGGAAAATGCCATAGCATCTCCATTAATGCACGTAAATTGGACCCAGTTAAGGAAGCATTGGGTATCTGCTGTTGCCACTTCTACTTCTCCGAGGGATTTTGCGAAGGCCATCATTGTTCTCCAGTCCTGCATGAAACCAGTAGTTTATGCTCCAGTCTGGCAGGAATCACTAGGTAACCTTTCCTCATGGTCATTAATTTATCTCTTGATTTTCCATTTCATTTTAGTTTTGTGTAATTTGCTTATTATGATTATGTTCTGCAAAATATATGAGAGCATCTGGCTAAATAGGATATGGGGTATTGCTCCTGTCTTACTGATGAAGAGTGATGTAGTTCTTCAAGCAGGGAGAATACTTAACAGGCCGAAATATCCAAAGGGCAGCCTGCAACTGGAGAGGGCTATTCCCTCTTAACATTTCATCAGTAAATAATACAATCAATATGGGTTTATAAATTTGAATTTATTAGCTATTTAAAATCATAAATTCATAATTCATAAAATATATAATATAGAGACTTATATGATGTACAAGGAAAATTAATATAAATGAAATATAATTGAAATAATGCAATGAGCGATTGCTAAACCTTCATTAATAAAATGTAGCAATTTTTTCCACTGTTTTAATTTCCCCAGTATATCTAAAGGAAATTTTAATGATCATAAGTAGTAGATGTTTTTTGGTTGGGGTTCGGTCAAGGTTGATCCAAAAAATACAATTTAAAAAATGTGTATTTTATAAATTAATACACATTATCTTCCGACATTTCAGCTTAAATTGTAAGCCATCTTCAGAAATATTTTTCTTGTCATAAGAAAAATATTTTAAAAAATTAAATGATTTACATTATTATTACATAGAATTGCCATAACTAAAAGCAATGTGATATCAAGTGCTATGAAAAAAAAAAATAACAAATGTGTAGATTCACCACACTTACCCATTATGAAGGTTTGAGGGGACGTCCTGTCATCTGGATCTCATGTTCATGTCTGAGGGGTAGGGATTGGAAATTGGAGAAATTTTTGAGATGGGTGACGTGTGTTGTGGAATAATGAGGGGTATCAATCAGACTGTAGGTAATAATTATAAAATACATTTTTTAAATGATATTTTTTGGATCATCCTGAACCGATCTCCAACAAAAACATCTACTAATAATATCTACGGTCAAAAACTCTCCATTTGAATTTAATGGTCATATATTTTATGTTCATCAGTCTCACCAGATTGTAAATTGAATTTTCTCATTCGCATTTATTTATATCTATCTTTAATGAAAAATAGGAAATTTGCTTAGATGCATGATATACTTTTTTCCAATTACAGCCAATACATTTAAATAAATTAAATTACAAAATTTAAATCTACTACCACGTAGTAATTTAAGCACTTTTGAGTGACATCTGCAAATTTTTTACAGTTAGATATTCTTTCTTTTGATAATATGAATAAATTTATTTCCTATAGCACCTTGGAGTGAATCCAATTAGGATTTTGGATGGATATTTTTTCTTACTGAAGCAGTGGGTTGTTTATATTTCTCTTTATTTGTCTGTTTCACAATTTTCAGTAAAGGTCTTTTAGAGAAATTTGTATTTCCTGTATTTTTTTCATAATCTATGATATTAGATAAGAAAACCTTTTTTTTTTCTTTATTTTTTTTTATGTTTATNGTGTTATAAAAATGAGTGGTTAATTTGAAAGTTATCGATGCATTTATTTGTAGACATGAGAAGTTAATCTTTTTAATTATACACATTACATTTTAAAATACTCAAATTCAACACGACCTTATCTAAGTGAAAACTTCTTATCTAAGAAAGAAAAAATATAATAAAATAAAAATAAAAGTAACAATAAATAAATAAATGGTCATCACTGTGCAGGGAGAAGGGCCCCTTCGACCCCACTCCCAAAAGTCACTTAATAAGGATGATATTTAAGAATCAACTAAAATGGTTGAGATCCTTCCCTCACATGTCCTTTTTATTGTTCTTTTAGGTTTTTAAGTAAGCAGTTTATTCTCACTTATATCCTGCTTAATGAAAAATTGGGAAATCTGTTTAGTTTACACAGCACTTATCAGACTTTAGTATGTTTCCCATTGTTAATAGGAAATCGTAATATTAAAAGGGATATTTGCATAACATGGAAAGTTAAAATAAGCTTATTTATTCATTTCCATGCTGAGGAGTTCTTATTTATGCACCAAGTTTTGTGTGATGTACTTTTTTTTTTTTCTTTACGACTGAACTATGGCAATTGATTGTTATAGTCATCTTAAACTTGGTCATTTTGTTTTCTTGAAATTAATAGAAATCTTTGCTTTATTCTAGTAAATATTTTAAAAAAGAGACGAGAAAAGACTGAGAAGAGGTCAGATGATGGGGCAGACCCTGAAAGCAGCTTAAATCTGGTAACTGATTTTTCTTTTCGTTTCATATTTGTATTTTAATTTTATCATTTGTTTGTATAGAAAAAAAAATTGAATTAATCTTTTTTATTTAGTCTCTTTAAGATAAAACTAATTTCTCACTTTCTATTTGATATTCCAGGAACTACAATAAAATAAAAAGATCAAATGGAGAGTTTTTTCTGTAGAGGTTATTGGTAGAAAATTTTTGTTGGGGTTCGGTGAAGGTCTATTAAAAAAATATAATTTTTTTAAATGTAAAAAGTAATATGATATCAAATGCTGTGGAAAAACAAATATGTAGAAAAATTCACCATTTCATGAAGGCGAGAGGGGACGTCTTGTGTCACTGGGATCAAATATTCATGACAGAGAGGTAGGGTTTGGAAATGTAGAAAAATTTTTAAGATGGGCGATGTGGGTGGTGGAAGGGGGGGTAAGAGGGAGAGTAGCCTGCATTAAAGGGGGCAATACTAGAAAAATATGTAGGAATTATTACGGATAAGTAGCTTAGGGAACTAGGAGACAAATTTATTTAGGAGCAGGGCTAATTTTTTCAGATTGTTGAAAATATTTGAATAAGTTTAAGAAATTTGTTCTATGTCGTTCCTATCATTAACTGGATTGTGTAGTAAGTTAATGTGAACGTTTTCAGATAATAGGCATTTGTGTTCGTAGGATTCAGTGGAAAGAATGGTAATGTTTTCAAAGTCAAATGTGTATCCTTTAGGACAACGTGTTTGTTGAAATGACGTTTAGTGAGGGCAGTTTTTAGTTGTTTTTGTTGATGTCATTTTTGTGATAGTTGATTTGTGAAATAGAGTTTTTGGTTTGCCCAAAGTATGAACTATGGCAATTAATAGTGGAAGAAGGAATTTTAAAGACAAAATTGGTTTAAGTAGGAAGGGGGATGGGGTCTTTGAAGTGGGTGTAAATGGATTGAACCAGTGTTGAACTGGAAATTCAATATCAAACCAAAAGAATTGGAGTTTTACTGGCACCAAATAGCTGTTAAAAATGTCATCATAAATAGGGGCGAGGGGTGTTATCTGAAATTCATATTTTATGTTTAAATATTAAATAACTACTGAGGAATTCACTTAATTTAAACAACTTATTTGAGATCAATTTGTATGTATTATTTCATCCTGTTATCTGAATATATTAAGCTTGCTATGAGTAAGTATGAATTAGTGTGCATGTAGGTAGATAAATGACTTTTCTTCCTAATGAGTATATGTTTCCAATTCTCATAAATGCTTTTGTTATTGAGTTTTATACCTCAAATTATTAATTAGGTACAAACTGCATTTGCCTTTAAATTTACAGAGATAATATTCTTTTTTCAGAACTCGGATTATGTTAATGAGGAAATTGTTGATACATCAGATATGCCAGGTAAGTGATTTTCTTAAAAATTATGTTTGGTATAAGTAAAATACTGACTGTAACTCTGCTCTCCTGACCTATATTAAGCAAAATAAAATTGTTATTAAAGTTACTGGAAACAACTGATAACCAGTATTTATTTGTTGTTTTTCTTGATTTCAGTTATAGTTGACTATATAATCATTCTTTATCAATCGAGATTGATTTAGTTGGAAAAGTTACCATTATTTGAGTTTTTGATGTCTTTAAAAGGTGTATACTATTTAACAATTACTTCTTACTAAACTAAGTTACTATTTAACAATTATAATTGTAACTTTATTTTGCCTAACTATAATACTCCCATAATAAAATCTCATTTACTAATTTCACAACTTTATTTTTGCTTGCCCGCCTTTTCTTGGAAAAACATGATGTAACAAAATTCTAGTATAGAAAGTGGTGGTATTAAAGGTAGTGTGAGAATTTTGTTTTAATTAACAGATCTTTAATTGGCATATTTAAGCTATTTGTCTCAGTTTATAATATAATGATTTGTGGCCACTTTGACATATCATAAAGCAATTTTACTTTGGTTACATTTGACCTCACTTTTATGACATCTTAAGACTATTTCTTTTAAAGGATATAAAGCTTATTGTACGGACATAAAACTTAATAAATAAGTTGTGAAACAGCTTATTTAAAATTTTCTCTTCTTCAGATTAATTGAGAAGTGGCTATGTTTACTTTTATTGAGGAATCCTTCTGTAATATATTATATTTCTAAATGTTAAGTGTTTTCAAAACCCAAGGTTACATTCTCATCTGTACCTCACTTAGGGCTAAGAGAATAAAGCTTTGGTTTTCGAAAACATTTAGCATTTAACCTATTAAAGTAAACACTACGAAAAATTGGCTTTATGCTGTGCTTTCATATTCATTTTCTTCAATGTTTTTGTTAAAACATGTTATTAATATAAGTATTTATAAGTAAATTATTTCTAATTTAAGACAATCGTCAGTATTTTTAAATTATACCTAGAATTGGAATTTATAGATTTATATTGCTATTCTTCATAAATTATATTTTAGCTCTCTGTCATTATCCATTACCTAAAATTTTTTTATTTACCATAGGGATTTGTATGATTTATAAGTAGAAAATGATTTTTCATTGGATTCATATCCATCCTTTTAATAGATTTGTTTATGCTTAACTGCTCCTTCTTTTAGTTCAAATTCAGTTATTTAATAATGTGGAATTATTTTATAAAGAAAACATTCAGTAAATTCATTTATTATTTTAAATCCCCCTAAATAACATTTGCACCCTATGTCCTTATTTTACTCTATTAAATTATAGAATCTAAAACATACAAATGTTTTGTAATTGCAATTATTTTGTTTTTAGCATTTTAAATGAATTATAGTGGTGTATAAAGTATATAATTATTATAGAGCATTTTTTTTTTGTAAGGATTATATGTTTCTTTTTCTTTTTAGGCTCTCCACATAATGGTTCAGATGGAAAGAGTTCGGATCAGGAGGATGACGATGTGGAAAATGTTAAAATTGGAAAGGATGGTATGTAGATGTTTTTTAGGTTCCATGATATGTATAAAACAAGCTTTATGGTGTTGCAAATTTAATGGGTCAAAAGAAAAAATGAAATCCTGCATTGATTGATTATTTCTCATATAATTGCAAATTTATACCCTTCAATATAAATTACCTGCAGGATCTAGGTGATTTTGGGTTTTACATTACATTTATTATAAGAAAATCTATTTCCATAATTTTTTTTTATGTTTACCAGGTTAACATGATTAAAAGATCACGAAAATTGAAATGAATTATATAATAAAATAAATGCAAAGGGACCCAGAAAAAAAATCTTACTAGCTCAGCCGGGAATCGAACCCAGGTTTCCTACTTTCCGGGCAGGTAGCTGACCCCTACACCACCGAGGCAGGTTAGATTATCTCTCCAACTCCCCACACTTTACTCCAAGTCTAAACCCTCAAGTAAGACCAATGTATCGTCTTATACTCAAAGAAGCTAACATTGTCGGGCTAGCTATTAGACTCTCATTTTTTTCGATATTTCTTATTCAAATAATGATATTAATTGTGGTATTTAATCCCATATTAAATTTTGTACAAAAAATGCAAAGAAAGCCATAAAAAAAAAACTTACTACCTCAGCCGGAAATCGAACCCTGGTCTCCTACTTTTTTCTGGCTCCCTTTGCATTTCTTGTATAAAATTTAAAGTGGGATTACATACCACAATTAATATCATTATTTAAATAAGAAATATCAGAAAAAACGAGAGTCTAACAAATAGCCAACATTGTTTGCTCCTTTGAGTATACAACGATACATTTGAGTTACTTGGGGGTTTAGTCTCGGAGTAAAGTGTAGGGAGTTGGAGAGATTATAACCGGCCTCGGTGGTGTAAGGGTCAGCACACCTGCCCAGAAAGTAGGAGACCCTGGTTTGATTCCCGGTTGAGGTAGTATAGTTTTTTTTTTTATGGCTTCCTTTGTATTTCTTGTATAAAATTTAATGTAGGATTACATACCACACTTAATATCATTATTTAAATAATGAATATTTTAATACATTAGTCAAAATTAAAGTTTATTCTCTTTTAGAAAAAATTAAAATTTTTGGAAAACTTAAATGGTTTTTCTTCCCCTTCTAAGTCCCAGAATCTTTCAAATACTTTTCAAAGTTTTAGAATTTAATTGGCTTTAAGAGAGTATTTCTTTGATGTGTATATTTTTCTATTTATTTGATATATTATAGTCTAGAGGTCTAGAAAAGTTCTGTATATTACTCAGTATAAGATGAATTCATGGCAGACTCTTCTGATAATTTAAGCATAGAACAAAGTACTAGTAATTATTGAATGAATATTTTTTTTAGCCTTCCTTGAAAATAAATTCTATATCATTCCTGTGTGCTTAGGTAGATGTTTATATGATTATGTGTGATAAAATAGATGCTTTTTTAGATCCATTAAAGAAAAAAAAGGCAAAGGGAAAATATTTTTTAGTAGTTACTGAATTGACTTTATATTCCTTTTATATATTTTATTAAAAAAATTCCACAAACTGTTTGATTAGTTCATTAATGGCTGAGGTTGAATGAAAAGAAATTATAATGATAGTATTAAGGTTTAACTAAGAGGATTGTGTGCCCTCATCCTCACTTTTTTTTTTTTACGTTCCTTCATCATTGTCTATTCAGCTTTTAAGGTCATATTAGTCGTTAAATGCTACTTATGCCCAAATCAAATTTAGTTTAAAAATTCCTGTATAACTGATTAAAAAAAAAAATAAGAATGAATCCTTTTATTTTATAGTTTGATGTTTGTATGGTTGTTTTTTTTTCCAAAACTTTTCCTTAATAGGCCTTATTTAATTAATTATTATATTTACTTAATTGTTTAAAATTAAAATTAAACTAATTTTTTTCATTAAAAGGTAAGAAGCATGCGATAGCCACCCGATCGCGAACTGGTGCCATCACTCCCAGAACTTACACCTCAGATGAATTAAAAAAGAAAGGAGAGAAGTTGCAGGACATTGGAGACAACAGTCGTCTGACCAGGCTGAAGGCACATCAAATTGCGACTGGTAGGCTTATATATAGTTGACTATATAATCATTCTTTATCAATCGAGANATTATTAATATATTATTTAAAAAATCTGTCTGTGTGTATTTGTGTGGACAAATTGGGTATTAATGCATATTTTTAAAAATTATTGAATATGTTTGTTAATTTAGAGGGAGACTAAATTTAAAAATTCATAATCTTTGTTATTGTTAAAAACACACACATAAATACTAATGTTTTAAAAATGTATTGAAGAGTGTAATATTAAGGCTTTCGTGGCTTCCTTATTTTCCAAGTATTGAAGTAATTTTCAATATTTAAGCTTAACATTGTAAATTGTTGAATTAATTAATTTTTCTGAAATGAAATGAATGGGAGTGGAAACGAAGTCATACTGTAACTTATTTTTCTAATATATTTGATTTGTAACATTTTTTTGAAAATACATAAAAACAAGTTATAGATTATTACTAATGTTTTGTTTTCCAGCCACTTTTCCCTCTTGTACAGTTTAGAGGCAGCAATAGCTATCTTACACTGCTGCTTTTAAGATTTTTCTCTTATTATTGTCCATCTTTAATGGATCACAAAAAAAAAATTATATATAGATAAATACATCAATATTTTTTTTTATTTAATATGAGAATATATCTATTTTGGTCATAATATTTCTTAATATATATAATATATACTATCAGCCTACCTTGTATATTACAATTTTTAAATAGTGTTAAGTAAATATATATAGATTTTATAATATGAAGCTAGAAAGTTTGGCTATTGTTCAATTTTTGTAATAGTTTTAATTATTTAATTTCTAAAAGTACGTCCTGCTGGGAGAACATAAACTAAGCAGATTTCTAATGTTTTTATTTAAAATTAAATGTATTTTTAAATGAGTGTGAAAATTTAATTGATCGTACAAGCCGGAGATCACAAAAGTTGGCTTTAGAAATTTCAGGAGGCAGTGGGGAAGTTCTCAATCTTCTTAGTCTCATCATTATCTACCGTAATATTTGTCTTTTGGGAAAAATACTGATTATAAAATTGAATTTTATACTTACTAAGATCAATAAACTTTATCATAAATTTAATTGTAATGAAGGTATTACATTGTAGCTTCTCCTTCTCCCTCATCTGATTTTAGTAAAAAAAAAAACAAAAAAAAAACTATGAACCATTTGATATTAAAAAAAAAGACTACACACTAAAAAAAATTAGTTTCTAATATTAAAAAAATAAGTGGGTCTGCCCAGCCCTAGAAGTTACATTCTTAAATATTTAATTTTTATGTTTTTCATTACAAAGTTATAGAATATCAATTTTATTGAAGTATATTTCAAACATATTATTTTTTGCAGACCTTTAATGTGCTGCTAATAGTAATGAAGATAATAGTATTTTAAGGCGATTTTCCTCAAAACAAACCTTTCTACCTCAACCAATTTTGTTCATTAACAAACTCAATCGACAGTTTAGATAAATGAGCTTAAATAAAGAGCCTAGTTTCTTTATTTTAAAAATTACAAATGCTAGAGCACATTTAGACGTTTAATAAAATTGAACTTGCCCTATTTTCAGTTTTTCTTAAATAGAATTGCTGAAGATCTGTAAAACATTTTCAAAAGACAGATTGCATTACCAACATGAATAGCTTAATTTTATCATGGGGAATCTGCTGTAAAAAAAGTTTAAAACTGGGAATGAAACATAAATAAATAATTAATCAATATATGTATTTCAGGCACTCATCTTTTTAAGTTAGGAATGGAGAATGGATTTAAGACTTATAATAACCAATTTAGTACAAACACTGCCGCATTGAATAAACCGCAGAGAAATGAAGAACGAGATAAAAAAAGATACCTTTCTCACAAATTTAGTCTTACCCAAGCTTCTGAGTTCAAGTGGGCTGGACCTGTTCTTGGTGAGCTATTTTATAGATTTTTATATTTAAGTTTCAAGTATTTCTTATTTAATATGCTTGGAATGTTTATGTTATAATTTTCTTTTTTCTGTACTTTATCATTACCAAATATATTTTTTTTAGAAGTCTTCATAGGATTATGTTTTAGGCCCCTGAAATTATTATCATGATTTTGTATGAATGCTCTAATGAATAATAATGAAACTTTTAGTTTACATATA
>KZ806881.1:823078-839484 GCA_000696205.2 Oncopeltus fasciatus
TTTTTTTTTTTTTTTTTTTTAATTCATGAAAATTGATAAATAAATCAAACAAAGAAAAAAATCTCATTCTTAAACTCAGCTTAATTAATTTTGCAATGGTGGCTACTTAATCCATATATTGTATAAATTAGTAATAAATATTGCAATTTATTATTATCTTTGAAAATGTTTTTTAAATGTTGTTTTGGTAGGTCATATCAGATTAACAAGAATCACGGCAAGTGATCGAGAAGAGCGAAAAAGACTTGAAAAAAAAGAAAAGAAAGAGAGAGAAGAGGAAGAGGAACGGAACCGACTTCTCAATTTTGTCAAGTATACTCTTGGCCTTAAACACCAGGTAATTTAGCTTGTTTTGCATTGTTTCTTTCCTGTTCTATTAAGTTATTAGTGAATTTCCAGAAGGAAATTGTACTTTGTAAATAAGAGACTTTGAATTTTCTTTTAAAAGTTATATTTCTGAGTACTCAAAGGTGCAAAAGTATAATAAATAAGAAAAGGCATAGTGACTAATTTAATTTTCAACTAAAAAATCCCAATTTGGTTTTACATTTTATTTCAAAATATCAAATGAAACATTGAAACAAAATAAAAAAGAAGCATTTGTTTGAATGATAAGGAAGTTTCAGGCTTTTATCAGATTTCCTGTAGGGAAATTATACTATTCATGGTGTTTCCAATATTAAACTTTTGATATTAAGAAAGAGATTTAAGAATAACCTTCAATGTTGGACAGGACCTCTAATTTTTAAAATATACCAATTTCTGTATTTATATTTTTTGTAGCAAGCCTTACTTATTTATTTCTGGTTTAATTCGGATGAGGGGGAGTGGGTGCTCAAAGGGAGAGCAAAATTTATAATCGTAATATCTTCATTGTTATTTATGATAGGAAAAAGTTTGTAGAACCTAATAGGTGTAAATTGTAATTTTATAACATTTTTATTCTCAAAATTTTTTTGACAAAAAAGCTCTGATTAAGGAAGAAATTTAGGAATGAATTTATGAACCATCTATGAGCCATATACGAATGGCCGAATGCTTCTCCCTCTATGAACCAAGCTATTTATAAATAAAGCAGTTTAAATAAATCTACTATTCTCTGATTTTCAATCTATGTTGTTTTCTTCTAGTTTTTTGGTCATATTTATTGTTCATTTGCATAAAAATCTTTGTTATAATTTATAATGTATTGTATTTCATCAGTAACCTAACTATTAAAACTAGATAACTACTGAATTTTATTATTTTTAATTTTAAAATTTTTATCTTTTCTTACTCATCTATTTAACAATTTACTCGAATATAATTAAAAATATGAAAGTAAAACTGTTGGAAACTATGTTATAAATTATTATAAAACAACTAAGTCGTAGAAAATTACTTGATTTGTAAGAGGGGCTGGATTCTGATTTGAGGATCCATCAGTAAGAAGCAACCCTGGGTAAATAATAAGTTATAGCCTTAGCCAGTCATATTCTCCCACTCCTATTTTTGACAACACTTTAAAAAATTGAAATTTATAAGAAAAGAACCATATGCATTTGCCAAGTTTATCATTAAACTTAAAGTTATTGTTTTGTGTATTTCCTCTTTTTTTAACAGTATATAACATTAATTATTAACATTAGATGATTTTAGTTGGGGTTCAGTCAAGGTAGATCCAAAAAAAAATACAAATTTAAAAAAAAGTATTTTTTTAAAAGATTATCTGCCAACCTTTGTTTCAGCTTACATTATATGCCGTCTCCAGGGCTGTAGAAATACAATGTCATGAGAATACAATAATAATTGACAATAATATAATAGAGAATTACAATAATGTAATGTGATATCAAAAGTATGAATGTAGAAAGCTATGTAAGAGAATATAAAAAGATTTTAAAAAACAATTTGAAAAACATGCAGACAACAACTTATTTAAGAATAATTGAATAACATTAAAACAGTAATTTGCCACACCTACCTATCATGAAGACGAGAGAGGACAGGAACAGGACGTTTCTAAGTTCACATTTCCATGACTACGGGGAAGTATAAATTTTCCAAATACACACCGTGGGAGGTAGAAAGGTGGGGGGGAAGGTAAGAGGCGGAAGGTACAAAGGGAAAGCGGCCTGTTTCAAGAGAGGGCAAAAAAAAGGACAAAGGAAAAAAGGAAGGGTATTTTGGGAATAGGTAACTTTGGAACTGGGAAAAATGTTCGATAGGTTTATTGAGAAGGAGGGCTGATGGTTTTTAGAATGTTGAAAATGTTAGAGTAAGTTGAGGAAATTTGTTCTATGTCTGTTCTGTCATTAACTGGATAGTGTTGTAAGTTAATGTGAACGGTTTCAGACAAAAGGCGTTTGTGTTGATAGGGTTCAGTGGAAAGAATGGTTATGCTTTTGAAGTAAAATGTGTGCTCTTCATGTTAGTGAGGGCAGTTTTTATTATTTTATTCTTTATGTCATTTTTATGGTTATTGATTCTACGGGAAATAGGGTTTTTTGTTTGTCCAATGTAAGAACTTTCAGTGTGGAACAGTGAATTTTGTAGACGACATTATTCTGTTAGGAAGTGGGATGGGATCTTTGAGGATGATATAAATAGATTTTAATTTGTTGTTGGTGGAAAAAGAAAGCTTAAGGTTAGGGAAAGTTTTTCTGAGAGATTTCTTAATATTTTCAGAAAATGTAGAAATTAAATTCATTATTAACTACTCATGATAATGTAACCCATCATATCTTCTTCCTGTACTTATTTTAATAGTTTATTATTATTCATTGATTAAGTTTTATCACTGTCGTGTATATAATTTTGAATTTCTTCTCAATTAAAATTTTTTTAAAAATTATTGTCTATGAATTTTCTTTTGAATTCACTTGGTAGGTGTGTATTTAGTCTTGAATTCAGCTTGAATTACTTATATTATCCATGTACACACATTTCTTAATTCCTGTGTTCTAAATTGTAATTTCTGCTAGTTTTTGTCCTAAGGTTTATTTAGGTTTTTTTTTTTTTTTTTTTAATTCATGAAAATTGATAAATAAATCAAACAAAGAAAAAAATCTCATTCTTAAACTCAGCTTAATTAATTTTGCAATGGTGGCTACTTAATCCATATATTGTATAAATTAGTAATAAATATTGCAATTTATTATTATCTTTGAAAATGTTTTTTAAATGTTGTTTTGGTAGGTCATATCAGATTAACAAGAATCACGGCAAGTGATCGAGAAGAGCGAAAAAGACTTGAAAAAAAAGAAAAGAAAGAGAGAGAAGAGGAAGAGGAACGGAACCGACTTCTCAATTTTGTCAAGTATACTCTTGGCCTTAAACACCAGGTAATTTAGCTTGTTTTGCATTGTTTCTTTCCTGTTCTATTAAGTTATTAGTGAATTTCCAGAAGGAAATTGTACTTTGTAAATAAGAGACTTTGAATTTTCTTTTAAAAGTTATATTTCTGAGTACTCAAAGGTGCAAAAGTATAATAAATAAGAAAAGGCATAGTGACTAATTTAATTTTCAACTAAAAAATCCCAATTTGGTTTTACATTTTATTTCAAAATATCAAATGAAACATTGAAACAAAATAAAAAAGAAGCATTTGTTTGAATGATAAGGAAGTTTCAGGCTTTTATCAGATTTCCTGTAGGGAAATTATACTATTCATGGTGTTTCCAATATTAAACTTTTGATATTAAGAAAGAGATTTAAGAATAACCTTCAATGTTGGACAGGACCTCTAATTTTTAAAATATACCAATTTCTGTATTTATATTTTTTGTAGCAAGCCTTACTTATTTATTTCTGGTTTAATTCGGATGAGGGGGAGTGGGTGCTCAAAGGGAGAGCAAAATTTATAATCGTAATATCTTCATTGTTATTTATGATAGGAAAAAGTTTGTAGAACCTAATAGGTGTAAATTGTAATTTTATAACATTTTTATTCTCAAAATTTTTTTGACAAAAAAGCTCTGATTAAGGAAGAAATTTAGGAATGAATTTATGAACCATCTATGAGCCATATACGAATGGCCGAATGCTTCTCCCTCTATGAACCAAGCTATTTATAAATAAAGCAGTTTAAATAAATCTACTATTCTCTGATTTTCAATCTATGTTGTTTTCTTCTAGTTTTTTGGTCATATTTATTGTTCATTTGCATAAAAATCTTTGTTATAATTTATAATGTATTGTATTTCATCAGGTGTATTTTTGCATTGTTGTTAAAATAATATTGAAATTCATTGACTCTTTTTAGTTTTTTCTTATATTATTTTACAGCTGTTAAAAAATATAATTTACAGGTTTGGAAGCAGAAAGGTGAAGAATACAGGCTTCATGGTCAGTGGGGTTGGTTATGGCTTTCTTATGTTCGAAATTATAAAGCCCTTGACTGTAGAACCGTTGGCTTGAGGGCAGGACCTCAAAAGTTTATGGTGCAAGTTAAAGGTATTGTCTTAATTTGATTTTAATTGTTCAACCTACAATCTGCCGGTTTTCTATTATGATTTTAATAATAAGAGAAGTCCTATTTCTCAAAATATATTTAACTTTAAAATATATTTTACTATAGTAGTTTAGTTCTGCTCTCAGCGATGATATAAACCTCTCTCGGAGATCTCCTCAGAAATCACTATCACTCTGATGATGATTTACAAGTTAAGTTGAAATGTCAGCAATGATAAAATAATTACCTAACAATTTTGGAGTATATTTTTCTGTACTGTACTGCAAAATATGGCTTTTGTGTTTTTGTCATTTTTTGTTTCAATTCTTTAATTTTTAGGCTTAATTTACAATTTCTTAAATTACTTCTTCTATATCAGTCTTATCACTGGTTTCCCTTCCATTGTGTCTCATTTATTTTTGTGTTATATTCAGGAAGAAATAGTATAATAATTCAAATGATATTTAAAATTACTAATGGAAAATGCCATAGCATGTCCATTAATGCACGTAAATTGGACCCAGTTAAGGAAGCATTGGGTTTATCATAAATTTAATTGTAATGAAGGTATTACATTGTAGCTTCTCCTTCTCCCTCATCTGATTTTAGTAAAAAAAAAAACAAAAAAAAAACTATGAACCATTTGATATTAAAAAAAAAGACTACACACTAAAAAAAATTAGTTTCTAATATTAAAAAAATAAGTGGGTCTGCCCAGCCCTAGAAGTTACATTCTTAAATATTTAATTTTTATGTTTTTCATTACAAAGTTATAGAATATCAATTTTATTGAAGTATATTTCAAACATATTATTTTTTGCAGACCTTTAATGTGCTGCTAATAGTAATGAAGATAATAGTATTTTAAGGCGATTTTCCTCAAAACAAACCTTTCTACCTCAACCAATTTTGTTCATTAACAAACTCAATCGACAGTTTAGATAAATGAGCTTAAATAAAGAGCCTAGTTTCTTTATTTTAAAAATTACAAATGCTAGAGCACATTTAGACGTTTAATAAAATTGAACTTGCCCTATTTTCAGTTTTTCTTAAATAGAATTGCTGAAGATCTGTAAAACATTTTCAAAAGACAGATTGCATTACCAACATGAATAGCTTAATTTTATCATGGGGAATCTGCTGTAAAAAAAGTTTAAAACTGGGAATGAAACATAAATAAATAATTAATCAATATATGTATTTCAGGCACTCATCTTTTTAAGTTAGGAATGGAGAATGGATTTAAGACTTATAATAACCAATTTAGTACAAACACTGCCGCATTGAATAAACCGCAGAGAAATGAAGAACGAGATAAAAAAAGATACCTTTCTCACAAATTTAGTCTTACCCAAGCTTCTGAGTTCAAGTGGGCTGGACCTGTTCTTGGTGAGCTATTTTATAGATTTTTATATTTAAGTTTCAAGTATTTCTTATTTAATATGCTTGGAATGTTTATGTTATAATTTTCTTTTTTCTGTACTTTATCATTACCAAATATATTTTTTTTAGAAGTCTTCATAGGATTATTTTTTAGGCCCCNTAATTGAAAGTATTTTTTATTAATATTAGTATTTATTTGTGTCCACTCTATAGTCTCCACTCCACTTCTTGCAGGCATGGCTATACTTAGTAGCATAAACAAATACTTTCATAAAAGTTAGTAAGTTATGCTACTAAGCATATTAGTAAGTTTAAGATAAATAAACTTATTAGTAAGTTTTAGATAAATTTATATTCATAGTACAATTTTTCTATTAAAAAAAAAAGAACTAAAATTTTGATAAACCTTTTAGCTAATAATTTTATTGCATTCTAAAATAGGAGTAACTTTAATCTTTTGAAAATTAATAAAGTTACTCTTACTTATCCAGGAGTATTAAGAAGTTTAATATTCTGTAAAAGGTAGCAAATTAATCTAGGGTTAATTTTTTTTATTACTCATTTTTCAATAATTATGTAAGCTCCAGATACTGAGTTCTGTCTTATAAAAAATATTTAGCCATATTTTCAGGTACTTGAAAATCATTATATTAAATATTAGATTCGAGTATATCAAACACTTTAAAATGATCAAATTATTGTTTTGATAATGATTTAAAACTGTGTTTTATATACATTTTATGCTAAATTTAGCATCATGCAGACATAGGTGAAGCTTATTTCTCAAATTTAAAGTAAACTCATTAATATTTTCCAGAAAATCATATACTACCTATAATAGATCTTTTAAAATTTTATTTAGAGAATTTGCAAGACTTGGAATAAAAAAAGTATAGTTATTAGATGTTTTTTTTGTTGGGGTTCGGTCAAGGTAGATCCTAACAAATATAAATTAAAAAAAAATATGTATTTTTTAAATAATCTGCCAATGTTTTGGCTTAAATTGTAAGCCATCTTCAAGGCTGTTGAAATACAATGTCATAAGAATAAAAATAAAATAAAATAAAATTACATAGAATTGCCATAACTAAATTTAATGTGATATCAAAAGTATGAATGTAGTAAACTATGTTGAAAAATTCAAAATACAAAAAACAAACTATCAAAAAAATATAATTAACCACACCTACCTATCATGAAGGCGAGAGGGGACGTTGTGTCACCAAGAACCCATTTTTTGCTTGAGGGTTTGAAACTTGTGAAAAATTATTTTTGAGGTGGACAACGTGGGGTGGTGGAAGAGTGGGGGGTAAGAGGCAGTAAGTACAAAGGGAGAGTGGCCTGCTTCAAGAGGGGCCATACAAAGAAAAAGGGTAGGACATTATTGCGGATAAGTAACTTTAAGGAACTAGGAGAAACACAGTTGAATACGGACCGTGACAGTGAACGTTTGTATTCGGCCAGAAGATGGACAGGTTCCGAAAGCGCTCGCCAACGGGAGATGTACAGAAACCAAGGAAGACGGAGAATATAAGGTATGAGAACTAGGAGAAATGTTTGACAGGTTAATGTTGAAGGAGGGCTATTGGTTTTTCAGAATGTTGAAAATGTTTGAATAAGTTGAAGAAATTTATTCTATGTCAGTTCTGTCGTTAACCTGTATTGTGTTGTAAGTTGATATGAATGGTTTCAGATAAAAGGCATTTGTGTTCATGGGGTTCAGTGGAAAGAATGGTTATGTTTTCGAAGTCAAATGTGTGTTTTTCATGAAAAAAAATGTTTTGTGAGAGCAGTTTTTAATAGTCTTTTCTTAATGAAATTTTTATGATTATTAATTCTATGGGAAATAGGGTTTTTAGTTTGTCCAATATAAGAACCAGGCAATTGGGAGTGGAACAAGGAATTTTATAAACAACATTGGTTCTGTTAGAAAGGGGTATGGGGTCTTTAAGGATGGTCTAAATGGATTTTAGTTTGTTGTTAGTGAAAAAAGCAAGCTTAAGGTCAGGGAAAGTTTTTCTGAGGGATTTCTTAATATTTTCAGAAAGTTTTGGGTTTTACGGGAGAAAATTTTCCATTTTCTCCCCTATATTCCAAAACTTGTAACTTTACTAGCTTTTTTGGATGACATAATTATTAAATCTAAATTCTATCAACATTTACAGACACTTCTACATACTGTAGTAAACAACAAATTCCTGAGCAAATACTCACCAAGTAGCTTTCAACGCACAAAAATTTCATTACATGATAATTTCAAGACAAACGACAAACACCTGAACTAACTGCTACCTCAATGAAGTATTTAGGAATAACAATAAACTCAAAAACCGAAATAAACACATTTACACTCTACAAAATAAACTAATTAAAATTATAAACTCTTTATCCATAGCAACTGGGGCCACTTGGAGTTGTTGGACAGAAACCCTCGATATTTTGTACAAGGGTGACATTTTACCCATTCTGGCATATGGAGTCAAAATCTTGTATCCTGGTTTAAAGAGAAAATCCATCACCAGGCTTGAAAGGATCCAGAGGCTGATAGTGGTTAATAACAAAAAAGGTTTTAGGACTCTTTCACATGAAGCTGCCTTTGTTCTAGCTAAGATCATTTCCATAAGTATATTAGCTGACTGTTATATGAGCAAATTCCGATTGTTAACCTTAAAACTTGTCACAAATTACTTCAAAGCATATGAGATAGAACATATCCCACACCACTCGACTTGGTTACACCCAGCCAGAAATTAATCTAAATTATACTGACAAAACTGACTGTCAAATTTCAAAGATGGAAGCGAGGATGGCAAATTTTTTGTTTGTGCCAGCCTTATTTTCGAAAATCAAATTCTCCAAGATGTATTAAAATTTAAATTAGGATCAAATTGTACAAATAACCAGGCTGAACAATTTGCAATTCTGAAATCACTTGAACACAAACAAACATTGGGACTAACCAATAAAAATATCATTATACTTACTGACAGCAAATCCACATTAGATATGATCATAAACAGACAATGCCACTACCCCATAATCGAAGACACAAGAAAAATTTTATATAACTTACAAATAATAGGTAGCAACCGGATTAGTTTTGCTTGGATAAGAAGGCATTCAGGTATCCATGAGAATGAATTAGCTGACAGAGCAACTAAGTCTGCATCCAGAGATCCTTCCCAGACTGTGTGTTACAAACTTATCTCAAAGCAACACCTAAAACATCTATTATAAGAACAGGCCTTAATACATTGGCAATCAAGATGGGACAATACACACGAATCTAGACACTTATACACATGTGTATCTGACGTACAGACATACTATAAGAAATGAAATACAAGGACAGACTTCTACCTGACTCAAGCTATTATAGACATGGTACAGTGAACAGTTATTTATTTTTACAGATTTAAAATTAAAGTTTCTCCTTACTGCCCTTGTGACTTTACACATGAATAGACATTCAAACATTTGATATTCGACTGTACACAACTTACTGACTACAGGACAGAACTAACAAGAAAAGCAGTACTGAAATAAGGAAAATGGCCAGTAGAAGTAAATTTATTGATGGACAAATTACATCCAGAATTCAAAACATTCCTTAAAATCTCTCTGGAAAAAATTAAACACATAAATGAGAGATACTCATAATTAAATTAATTGAGTTTACAACATTTATAATTGAAACCATATATTTATTTAAATATTCAGTCTTGTATATTAATGTATTAACAGGATGTTACACATATATAAAGATCTCTTTACTAATCTTGGGCCAATTTAAAGAGGTTTATTAGTCATTTTTTCTCTTTCACAGCAATCAAAATTGATGGCCACCATGTGCTGTCAAATGCTCCTTTTATGTCCAGCGAAATTAAAATTACCATTTCCTTCTTTTCAAATCCTTTTTGAAGGACGATTATTAATTTATTGAGGGCCTGCAAAGCGCCTCTCTGTTTAGTGAAGGCAAATTGGTTTTCATGCAATAGTTTGTTTTGGTGTAGATAGTTGGCCAATCTATTATTTATAATTTTATCAAGTATTTTTTCACCTTTTGGAATTAGGCAAATTGGCCTCAGGGAATCGATGTTTCAAGGGCTTTTGCCTGGTTTATTTATCAGAATCAGTTTTGATTTTTTCCAAAGTTTTGGAAATCGTCCTTGATCAAAACATTTTTTATATATTTGTTACATGGTTAGAGGGAAGTATTCATATATCTTTGAATATTTTAGAATTTGTTCCGTCTATACCTAGAGCTTTGTTGTCACTGATATTATTGATGACATCTGACACTCTAAAGGAGTCAGCAGATGGTCATTGTTAGTCTGAGGCAAACTGTTGCTAGACTGTCTCACGATTGCATGATTGTGAACATCCATAGTAGGATTATTCTGATGTATTAAACCATCCAGAAGAAAGTTATACGTTTTTTCTAGAGATTTATAACCTTTCTCAGGTGTTTTAAAATTATGTAATTTAAATGGTTGATTGTGCATATTTATAGGGCCATTTCCATGGATTTCGGGAGGGAACATCATTACAATATTCCTTCCAGGAAGCCATTTTTTAACCTTTAGGGTTTTCAAATATTCGCATTTAAGTGTATAATATTCTAAGTGCCGAGAATCTTTGAGTGTTTAGTAGAATTTAGTTTTTTGATAGATTCTGTGGGCTCTGTTTGTTCGTTTCTGTAGATCTAATAGATTTTCGTTTCACCAAGGGTTATGTTTCGGTATAGAATTTTGAACTGAAAAAGAATTTTGAATTATTTTAAAAGATTTGTTTTAAGTTTTCCTAATAATTTTGAAAAATGTATTAATAAAGAATTCAAGGTTCACTTCAGGGAATTTTGAAAGTCATTCTTTATCTACGTTATTAGTGTTAACAATGGCGAACCCTTTGGATATATCCTTTATTCAATTATCAAAAAAGAGACATATTATAAGAGCTGTATTTCCCAGCTTATGGCTCATTGCCTTTCATAATATAGATTTAAGGCAGAAGACAGTAGAGAACAGTAACTTATTTTTTATATACTCTGGTACTCTCTACTTACCCTTCACTCTACATGAAAAAGAACTGACAGTTTACAGCATTTATATTGTGGTTGTATATGGTTTGCTAGAATTATTATTTATATTTTTTTATTTTATTATTTTTAGATGATGCTGGCTTGAAAATCCTTGCTGTGGAGCCCCCTGTGTATAGGTTTTTAATGGTTAAAGATGACCCTAGTAAATACGAAGAAAAAACAAAAGCTTTGAAGTCTCTTCCAGAAGGAACTAATTTAAGTAAATATAAATTTTATTTTCAATTGTTAGCTCATATTCTTCTATATTAAATTTGTCCAGTTATATTATTTTAAGTCATACATAAGAATTTCATTGTGATAATTTAAATTTGACCTGTTTCATTTGTTTAAGGCATTTATAAGAATTTGATTGTTTACCCACCCATATCTGAGTTTGAAGAAATAAACATCACTAAAGCTCTCACAACTCCAGGCCGATTGCAGTATCCTAAAGTGGCAAAGAAATCTAAGCTTGACGAATTTCTTGCTAGAAGGACTCATTTAAAGATACTTGAAGAGAAACAGTTAATGCAGGTATGATTTTATAAACATCATTACATGCTTTGAAATATTCTAAGCTTTTTATATTCTCTTATATATTCTTTATATCTATTATGATTTTTATTTTTTTAATATTTTCTCTTAGATAATTTATCATTTTCAATGCATCAAACAAATTTTATCTTAAACTAAATAATTAAAAATCAAGTTTTATTTCTCTTAATGACTTGAAATGAAAGTTTTTTCTCATTAAGTAGACATAAAGATTTCTTAGAATGCAATACAATATTCTAATTTTTTTTTTTAAATTCTATATTACACGAAAATGTTATTTTTTATAATAAAATATAAGAAATATAACTTTCCGGGTGGAAAAATTAACTATATACTACAGCTACTGGGGATCTTACACTTATCACTTATTACTTATCAAGTTTTATAATAGGATATTTTAGATAAAATAAGTTTTAAGTACTGTTTCCTGTGAAAAAAAAAACTGTGGCTCAAGACTAGATTGAAGCAAGGGAATCTATTTACAGCACACTGGAATTCAATAGGGTTAGGGAGCTTTGATAACGCTATAGGCCCCAAGAAAGGGAATGTATTGGCACCTGTTAAAGAGATGTCTTAAAAAGCACTATGAAGCTCCCCTTTTAGAGTTGAGGTCCAAATGTCTTCCTAAAAATATACTCAGAAAGCACTAGACAAGTGAATATGAATATTTGTGAAAAAGGCAGATGTAAAAGCAGTTCTTATGGAGGTAAAAATGGTAAGATTCATAGGTTGGAAGGACCATGAAAAAAAGGTGCATCTCCAAATAATATGGAAGCCATCAGGAATTTCTATAGAAGCCATGTTGATAAGATTGGGAATCACCTCTCCATGTCCGTAACAAATGATGAAAAAAATGCTTTTAAATAAATACCTCAAGTGGGTATTTCATAAAATAAGCATTGAGGGACAAGTGAAGTGGGTCTATTCATAAATGACCAACTGGTTCTGTAGCTGTCTTTGTTTAATGGAAAACCTGCTTGGTTGATATCATTAAATCTTATGGTAAATGATAAGGTAATTTTTATAAAAGGTGATGATCTTAAATCTGAGCTGTGTTGTACTTAGATAATTCGAGAACTTTATTTTAAGAGGAAAGTGAAACATTTTCAGACCATTTTTATGGTTCCTATTTTAGTGGCTAACCCAACAATTTTTATTATTCGTGAACATAACATTTATGTAATGTATTTTATTAATGTGTTGCTTTATTTTCTACTTTTTAATATATAACAAATAATATAGAATTAATTGTTGACTGTCAAGTACTATGAAGAGAGGATTTTTGGGAATTCATTCATGGTAGTTAAAGAATTAAAAACTACTCCCGACACCTCCTACATTTTAACTCCTCAAACTCACACCCCTATCATCAAAAAATAAATGTTGCAAAAACCTCATTTCCAGAACAATGTATTCCATAACCAAAACATTAAACCCTTAACAGACATTCTTAACCATAATGGCTTTCCACGACACAATATTACACAGAATAATCAATAAATTTTATAATTTTCATTCCACTCCCCCCTCCACTCCAATTCCACCTAGTGGTACTCCAATATTCCGTGTCCTACCATATATTCCTACTCTGTCAGAAAAAATCAATAAAGCTCTAATTAATACCTTCCCCAAACTACGCATAGGCTTCTCCAACAACAACAAACTACAAAATTTATATGCTAAACTGAAAAACCCTATCCCCCATACTGATAGATGTAACCTCATTTACAAAATCCTCTGTGCCACTCAAAATTGTACAGCAGCATATATAGGACAAACAAATAACCCAGCATAAAGAAGAATTAGCAACCATCAACATGACCTTAAAAATAAAAAAAAACTTTCACGGCCCTTTCACAACACTCTACTAGTGATAAATATACTTTCGACTTTGAAAAATTCATACTTCTTGCGATTGGAACCAACCTTAAGAAACGACTTTTAGCTGAGACTATTCACATACATTTAGAACATGGCCTCATCAATGACAAAGCAGACAAAGACCATATTTCTTCCACTTACTGTAATATTTTTCACATCTTAAAACAACAATCATAATAAGACCCCCCCATAACATTTTTCCCCTTCCACTTTTCCTACAGGCTTATGTCCTGAACCTCAAGTCATTTAAACCGTCTCATCCGTACCACACTCCTACACCCGTTTCCCGTTACTTTCCAGAACGGTCAAATAAAATTTTTTTTTAAAAAGATCAGTCATGATGTAGACTCAGTTGAGCACGAGTCTCTCTCTCCCCATCTCCCTATTTGGTATGTTACTCTTATGAATATTATTAATAATTTTTTTCTTTACAATATGTTCAGTATCCATTTTATATAGTCGATTATACACCATTTTTATATTTTCATTCATTTTTCTTTGTTTGATTATCATATACAGACATATTGTATACAATTAATGCGAGGAATAGAATAAAAAATCTGTCCCAGCTAGGACTCGAACCTGGATCTCCTGCTTTCTGGGCCGGTATGCTTGCACCACCGGGACGAGCCAGATAACTTATTAAATTTCCAACAAACTAGCGAGAGACTAACCTACGAGAAAAACAAATACATCGTCTTATGTTCGAAGGAGCTGACATTGTCTAGCTATTTATCGACTCTTCATTATTTACTTTTTATTTTCATTTATAAATATTAATTTAGTTGTGTTGTATCATCCCACATAAATTTTAAACAATTAATGTAAGGGAATAGAATAAAAAATCCATCTGTCCCACCCAGGACTCGAACCTGGATCTCCTGCCGGTATGCTTGTATTGTTTAAATTTTATGTTGGATGATTAATTGTTTAAAATTTATGTGGGATGATACGCCACAACTAAATTAATATTTAGACATATTGTATGTTTCTTTTTCATATTCAACCTTGATGAAGGCCGGAACATTGGCTTAAATAAATAAATAAAATTTGTATACATCGCACGTAAACTGTTGATCGTCATTAGCGCTATCCATAAAAATTTTTGTTTGCCAATTAGTTTTTAATTCTTCAACTACCATGACTGAATTCCCGACAATCCTCTCTTCATATAACAAATAATTTTAGCATATGCTGGATAAAAACTTGTAATGAATAAAAATTTATTTCCCCATAACATTTTTATTGTAATCACTTCTAAAGATTCTTTAGGGTTTCTATTAAATATACCTAAGTCCAAATTGATCTTCCTATTTTTTGTTTAAATACAAGCTATTGTCTCTCCAATACTTAATTCTAAGAATTCTGAATGAGTATTGAGTAAAGGATTTTATATTAGGGTATAACTGAAAATCTTTCTTTCTTAATAAATAATAAAAAAGAAAAAACAAACCATACTTGTATGCACTCCTATATTATCTTATTTTGGAGACCTTATAACACCACTTGTTCATAAACTCTGCAATATAAAAAAAAAGGAACATATCACCTTGAATTTTCTCTTAATTTATACTTTAATTAAGAAATGATATTTCTACAGGCAGTCAAATATTGGTAGTTATTCTAAGCTTTAATAATTTAACTCTATGTGTCTGCTATTTTTTCAGTGGTACTTGGTTTTCTTTATATGGTTTTACAACAAAACTCTACCAAAGAGTTTTGTTGATGCTGTGTTAAATTAAACTTCATAACTGGCATTATAATAAGTATCTATATTTTGGTTGTCTTCCAGGGTTATGGCCATACCTGTTAAAAAAAAGTTTTTATTTGCATATCTCAAATTTCTGTGCCTTATTAAAGTAATATTAATTTTGAAAATAATTGATTTTAATTCACATTCTGGAAGTTAAAACTAATAGAATATTTTATCAGAAATTTTTTCTCTGAAATAATAATAATAATTTTATTAGCATTATTTTAGTTCATTAAATAATTGTATTTAAAACATTAGCAATGTTTTCTAAACATTTCAATTTAATGGTAATTTATATGGATCATTGTTAAATTTATCACCCTTATTGGCGTAGTGAGTTTTATAAATATAAATAATTGTTTGCTGCAAATTGAGCTTTGGTTAACAAGATACTATTAAATTTTTAGTCATTATGAGCCAGTATTAAGACCATAAAACAGAAGACCATAAAATCACCCCAAATAAAATTATATACAGAATGAAGACATGCAGAAATTTTTAATTTTATTTATTAATTGCAAAGAAGTTAAACAATTACTAAAGTTTAACTTATATTTCTTTAATTTTTCTATTTAGTATGCTCTTATAATAAATATACCCATACGGAAGTTATTAATTTATTCATCTTTTTGTAGCTTCTATCTTATAATATGATATTTTGTCATTTCAGAATTGTATTATTAGTAAGAATAGCAGTAGCACCAGTGGGAACACTGGTGATGTTGGTCTTGGAAGCAATTTGAAGTCATCGGCAGGCCATCCTCTTGACAAAGATGTGAAGAGTGTGCTGACAGCCATTGGGCGAAGAGTGCAAACCATTAAAAACCATTATGCACTACTCAACAAACAGGCGAAACAGCATCGCTGCTACAATCGGGAATGCGATGCCCACTCTGTCACAGGAAATTGTTATTCACCTGTTTGCCTCCAGAGGCATGAACTCCGCAAGGAGCTTCTCATGCTTCTCCGAAAAGCCAACACTGCAAGGAGTAATAACATTATACCTCCAGCTACAGGTATTAATTTTTACTATTCCCTAGTTTGCAGTATTTTAATGTATCAGTCATTGGACATTGGTTTATTTTTATTTTTATGCATAATATTGGTATTTTTCTTAAACACAGTTTAGATAAAAATAAGCCATAAACTGAAAATTCCATTTTAATTGTTTAAAAAAATATACATGTTTATATTAAAACTAAGTTTTGTTAGTGGAATTTGAATCTAACTACTGAAATCTACATGTTAATTTATGACTGTTCAAGAAAAATCAGAGATCAACTGAAACAAAAAAAAAAAAAAAAAAAAAAAAAAAAAAAAAA
>KZ806881.1:839698-862050 GCA_000696205.2 Oncopeltus fasciatus
TATATATATATATATCCTTATCCATATTCATATATCTCCAGTTCGAGACAAAAAAGGTAATGGTTTCAAGTACCTATTATTATTAAACTTTTATTTATTTATTACATTCTGTTAAATAAAACATTTTGTAATTTGATCACAATGAAGTAAAAATGACATTCAATGTCAATCACATGAGGAGAGAAGGTGACCAATGACAGATTATGCCTCCAGGAGGTCCCCGTGACTCCGTAGACCCGTGCCATCTTCGTTTGAGTCGACGAGAAGGGTTGTAGGGGTTGGAGTTGGAAGACATGGTCTGTACTAGTGGATTAGGATGGAGTGGCAGTTTGCTGTGGAAAAAGCTGAAGTGGGAAGAAATGAAGTCTTGAACAAAAGGGACATTAAAATCGTGGTGAAGGGATGAATTGGATATGTAATAGGGAGCATTTGCATTTATTCTCAGGATTTTGGATTAAAAGGACTGGATTCTTTGGATGTTGGAAGGCTTGGTGGCACCCCCGATTTATACTCCGTAACTTCAGATTGGTCGTAATAAGGTTCTGTAGAGCTTCCAGTTTTTTTTTTCTATTGTAAGAGTGGAGTTTTTATTCATGAGTCTGTATAGAAGTCCATATCGCCGATTGAGTTCTTGTCTTTTATTTTTAGTATGTCCTCCCCATGTAAGTTGTGAGTCAAGATGGAACCCAAGATAACGAATGGAGTTTGAATGTGGTAAAGGAATATTGTCAAATTTCACAATTTCAGGGAAGTCTTTTTTCCTCAGTTGGAAATTAACTTGAACACATTTTTGTTCATTGATTTTTATCCTCCATTTGCCACACCATTGTTTGATTTTTTTTGAGGTGATCTTGTAGGTTTTTAGAAGCAGTTTTAAGATCGGGATGGGAGGATAGGATAGCTTTGTCGTCAGCAAATAGCGCTAAGAGGGGTACTTATCAGCAGTGTACAGGATAAATAGGATAGGTCCAAGCACACTATCTTGAGGAACTCAAGCTTTCTTTCTACCGCTTCCACTAGTTAGAAATTGGAGTAATCTAATCCTTGCCGAACCCTAAAGAAACGGTTGGATAAGTAAGACATAAGGATAGGTAAGTGTTATTAGGAAGTGTGGATTTCAGTTTAAACTGAAGACCACTGTGCCAGACTCAATCAAATGCTTGGGAAACATCAAAAAAAGCTCCTGGGCAGTACTCTTTGCACTCAAGGGATGAGGAAATGTAGTCTACCACGCGAAACACTTGCTGGATTCAAGTACCTAAAATAATTATTTCCTCAGTTTAGTAATGCTAAGCAGCAATAATAAAACCCTAGATAATTTAAGTTTTGAAGAAAAGTTAAATGAAAACTAATTGGCATCTTGAAAATGCTTTGTAAGGGTAGTAAAAGGATTTTTGGGTAATTCAAAAGTTGAAAATTACACAATATGAAATATTAGGGTGTTGTGGTCAAAAACTCTCCATTAGGGTGTTACTTGTCCTTAAAAATACACATTTTTTACTCTCCCATTTTTTTTTCCTCCAAAAATTTGAGAGCAGTAAGCAAGGAAGTAGGAGAGAGGTTTCACCAGAACATCAGGAGGATGGAAACAAAACTCCAGGGATGCTAAAATCCATCTATGTTAGATGTCTACTGCTGGTTTTAAAAAAGAGATACCACTATAAAATACAAGAGGAAAAAGTGAATTTATACAATTAATGAGAGGGAATAGAATAAAAATCTATCTGTCCCAGCCAGGAAACGAATTCCTTCGTTTCCTGCTGTGACAGATAGATTTTTTATTCTATTCCCTCTCATTAATTGTTTAAAATTTACGTGGGATAAAATACCACAACCAAATAAAATATTTGTGAATTTATACATTGCTCTTAAGCAAATAATGTATTGTTCTTTTGTTCTTATAATATTCAGGAATGTTATTGCGTAAATATTATTATTTAACCCATTTCACATGTCAATATTAGTTGGTAATAATAGCCAGTTTCTTTATTTTTACTTCCTCAGGAACCTCTTGAAACAAGAAAACTGTACATGTTTTCATTTATTAATGATCATTAACACCATTAATAGAATTAAAAATATTTGATTTCATTCTTTAATATTACATCATTAGGAGTGTGGGATAACTAAAACCAGTCCTAATTATTTTCATTAAAAATGTGAATTAGGAGTTAAGGTTGATTTTTGTTTATAAATTAAAACGCTTAAGCAGCCATAGTTATTATTTAACTCAACTAATCTTTTTTCAAAATATTAATATTAAATTCTAAGATGATTTTAGTTGGGGTTCGGTCAAGGTAGATCCAAAAAACACAAATTTTAAAAAATGTATTTTTTAATAAAGGATTATCTGCCAACATTTGGGCTTACATTGTAAGCCATCTTCAGGGCTATCATGAAGATGAGAGAGGACGTCCTGTCCCTAAGTTCACATTTCCATGACTGGAAATGACCGAACCCCAACTAAAATCATCTTAGAATAATATCTACGGTCAACAAACTCTCCTTTTTATTAATATTAAATATTCAGTGATTTACTTTATCATTCAGAAAAATAGAAAAATTAGTATGAGATTTGCCAGACATTCATATTATAATTAGAAATTTTTAAGAATTATGTATCTCAAGAATTTGCTTTCTCTTGCTATTTCTTTTTACTCTTTATACATATAAAAAGAACTCATCTCTACAATTATAACAACTATTCTTTGTCCCGATCATTATTTTTATTATTTATTTACTTTCCCAACTTTTTAAAATTTTAGTTCATAGCAAAGTATTTTGTTGGTCTTTTTTTTTAATATAATGGCTCTTGATATTAGGACTAGGAGGGCTTAAGCAACAATATATTAAGAAAAAAGAAGTGTATATAATCAGAAATGTAATATGTCTTCAGGTTTCTAATAAAAAAATGAAAAGTTACCAATTTTGAAACTTGTAAATATTTAAAAAATTAAGGAAACTAATATTTGGTTTTAATTGTTATTTCAAATATTGATTTAAATTTTAAAATTCTAAATGTCAGAAAATTAACTATGAGTTTGAAATGTCATAAATTAAAATTAATGTTTGTGGCAAAGAATAGTATTTATTTTTAAATAGATAAGAGTTCATTCTGAATATGAAGTAAAATTCTCAGAAATGTTAAGATCCTAAAATGTATTACTTAAAAAGTCTATTATAAAAATTATATTTAGTCAGCTTGTAACCAGAGGATTACTACCATTTTGTTCCTATCTCAATGCATTAACCTCCAGATCCATTATGTAGTGGCATCAGTAAAATTGTGAACCATGTAGTTCATAGAATTTAATCATTCAAATGCCCTTATAATGTGTGTATGTGTCAATATATGTGCACATGTGTGTGTATAATTCTTTCTTAATGCTTAAAACTTTGCTTTTACGCATAAAAAATAATTTATAACCAACAACATGAAAGGTTATTTTTTATAGCTAATAAATTATGGTATATCTTCTTGTGAACTATTACAAATTGATATTTGAAAAATCCTTGCAGCATGTCTATATTTGTTGTTAAAACATGAAATATATGGGTTAATTAAGTTGTTTGAATAAATAATTAAGCAGCCAAATGGCTGAGAAGAACAGGTTCAGAAGCTTTGGCAAAATATATTTCACTTAATCTCATTGAGCTGATATTTCATTATTCATGTATTGCTCCTGATATTACTGTTATTATTGTTTCTGTCATTATTTTAATAAATCTTTGTCTAAGTAATCTAGTAAATTTTCCTTGTTTTTGTTATAGAAAAATTTCTTGAAGCTAAAATTAAAACTGAAAATAGTGAAGAAAAAAAGATTAGTGTAGGCTCTGAGACTTTGAGGGCAGTTCTTGAGGGTAGAACAGAAGACACTAAACCTAAAATTAAGATAGAGCCTGAAGACCATGAGGTTGATGTGACTAATGAAGTTGTAGTGAAAACAGAAGTATTATCAGATGATGAGCAGAAGCCAACTATTAAAATGGAAGTGGAGGAAGTTAGTATGGAGGTCTGCAATGAGGTGGAGATCGGGACCACTGAGGAAGAAGTAAAAACTGAAGAAAAAGCAGACATCGATATGCCTTCTTTGAGGTAATGTAATAAGGCTAGAATATGATTCCTTCTATTATTTGTAATAGATTCTGTGTTTTTGGTTTACTTACTTGATAAAAACTTTCCTTCGTTGAATATTTGACTGATTACATCTATGTTTTAATTTATTTATTTGTAGCAGACTTTTTTTTTCCTTGGAAAGAGAAAAAAATGTTCTTTTTATCCTCCATTAATCTGTCATAAAAGTACCTTAAAATGTTATCTGTTCAAATTAGTTTTGGTGTATCTCAAGAATTTCTAATTTTTTTTTAACAATAAAATTTAAAGTAAAATAATGTTCAAATGGAGTCAAAAAGTTTTTTTGATCGTAGACATTATTATTAGATGTATTTTGTTGGGATGCAGTCAAGGTAGGACCTACCTTGACAGAACCCCAACAAAATACATCTAATAAAGTAGAATGTTTTTTTTTTTTTTAATTCCAGGTTCTCTACAAAAATCTAATTGTACATTTAAAAAAAATTCTGCCCAGAAACTGTGAAAACTAAGTAGATTCCTTGATGAATGTTTGCATTCAAACTTTCTTAATTATGTAAAACATATTTTTTATCCATAAACAAATCTGTGTTCAGTTTCTTGCTCTAAACCGAATATTACGAAGCAGTACAAAAATACATGCTTTACTCACACTTGACATTTAAGGTAATCCTGCCTTCCTATTTTCCAATTTCACTCAGTGACAACAAACTATGTCTACATGCCAAAATGAATTACGAAGAACTCATAATGCACTTTATTAATTTAAAAATTTACTATAATTAATTCATCTATTTGCAGTTTCTAAATCATAAAATCAAAAATTTTGATTCAGGTAGGCCCCTACTCCTAAGTGGTTAATTTTACAGTGTAGCTTATAAAATTTATATTTATTAATAATCTCTGTTGATAAATATAATGAATTAATCTTAATTAAACGTTATACTTGCTTCATCAATAAAAACTTTGTTCTTAAACTTGACATTTAAGGTAATGACCCTTTCCTTTATCAAATTTTTCTCAATAACAAACAGCCTTATTTTACATAGCATTTCACATTAAAAAGTGATGTGACAAATCTTACTTAGTTAAAAATTAATTATGGCTTCCAGGCTCTCAAATTAAAGATTAATATTTATGATTCAGGTAAATTATTCAATTTTTCTTTTTAATACATAAAATATAACTTTTATCCATAAACAAATATGTCTTTAGTTTACATGTTGGCTACATCAAAAAACTTAAAAACAATATACCAAATTTCATTTGGTAATACTTATACAGTTTCTTTATTTATTATTTATACAATTGCATTAATATTAGCATTTATAATAAAGTAAAATTTTGAAATGATGTGTGTTTTTTTTCAGCATTAAGACAGAGGAGATTCCAAAGGAGGTAAAGAAAGAACCACTCTGTCCCCCTCCAGCCCCTCCCAAGACTCCTCTCCAGAACTCTAAGGTTGAAAATGAAGTGGACCGTAATCGAGTTTATTCTTCCTCCTGCACCAAAGGGAAGGTATGTGCTCTCGCGCCTTACTTGTTACTGAATATTGTTTTAGCCTTTATTATTTTCAGTCAAGTGTGAGAAATCATTTACTTCTTAGCACTCGGGGTGTGAATTAGCTCTTATGACCAGCTTTCTGCTATGCAAGGGGGAAATAGCTCTCTGAAACTAAAACACAAAAATGATCCCTCTTTCTATCCTGCCTCTGTCCAGTACCATAATACCTTTGTCAAAGTAGTGCAACAAGTTCATTTTATTTGAGTTCCTACTTAATGCTCCTAATTTTGCTTTCTAGTATCATTTGTCCCTTGCAATGAAATGAAATTTGGCAACCACAGTACCTATATTCCTTTGGAATTAGCCAAAACATTAATTGACTTCATACAATTAGAAAAAAAAAGCTATCTTGAATACTAAAAAAATCACAAATATTTATAGGAATATTTTGTGTGACATCTAGAAATCAAGGAAGAATTATGAAATAAAGATAAAATGAAGTACAAAAGAAAGGGAATATTCCATGAAAATTTACAAAAATATGTTGATTCCAGTTATTGATATAGAAGTACATGATGCAGTCAGAAAACTGAAAAACCAAAAATTTATTATAATTAATTAATTACATCCTATATAAGAAGTAGATTCATTTTAACAAATTAATTAATTGCAGCTTTGAAGAGAGTAAATTTCCTAGAACATTTAAGATGTGTTCAATTGATATTCTTACAAAAATTAACTCAAAGAATTATCAGTCCATAGTGATTATACGAATATTTTCTATAATATTTGAAATAACTATTTGTATTTGGTTAGTAAAATGGTTTGAAAATAAGAATTTAAATATGTAAAATCAGATTTGTCTTTAGAAAGAATAAAAGCCCTTTTGAAGCTACCTTTCATAATTTTTAAACCCCAACAATTTTTTTTTTGTTTGTAAATGATCTGCCTATTTAAAAAAAAAAAAGTTAACTATTAATATAAATAACATACTTAGTGCTTTTAGTAAATGAATGATACAAAACAAACTGCTATTAAATGAGTCTTGAATACATAATATCCATTTTAAAAATAAAGGTGATGAATCTTACGATTATAGATATTAATTTTAAAAAATATTTAACTCGAAAAAGTTAAAAATATAAATTCTTTGGAGAAATTTCAGTTGAAAATTTAAATTGGAAAACAGATAAATTATTTAAAGATAAATTTAATTAATTAAGCTATCTATGTATTGAATAAACTTAAAAGAATCTTGGGCAATTACCGCTTTGTGGGCATTTCTGGCAAAGAGACTCTGTTATATGGCTCACCCTTTTTGGGTGAAATTAAAGAACTTCAAAGATTTTAAAAACACATAAGGAGATTTTTAGAGTGATCAATTTAAATGTCAGGTCATCATCTTGAATAATTTTAATTTTAAATAAATGGAAATTATGAACTGTGGGAGGTGAGTCTTGTCTTATTTAAGACATCAGATGTAACTGGATTTCTTTCTCTTTATTTTAAAATTGACAAGCCTCACCTCCGATAGATATTTTTTTGTAAATCACAATAGGCCTGATGATGGCTAACATTGTAAGACAAAATTTCATCAATAAAAAAAATATTTTTTTCTTTTTTTTGCTAACTTATTTTATAATCTGACTGATCATTTTCATTTCTTAAAATGCTTAATTTAAATAACATTTTAGTGATTTCAGTAATTTTCTAGCAAAATCAGATTATTGGATGTGAAGGTTTCTCTGATAAATAACAAAACACCTATCAGACTTAACATAATAAAAATTGTCTGAGTCAGTAAATAATATTTTTAGAAGTATGTTATAACCTAAAACCTGATATTTATTTTAAAATTTTCTTAAATCCAGTTTTTGTCATGCAATTTGATGTTTTAAAATTTAGATGATATTTAGATTTTTAATTTTAAGGTATATTTGAAGAAAGTTGTTCTGAATTCTGACAAAAAGAAGAAGCGACCTCTAGTGAAGTATCCTAAATGCTCTACATTTTATACTCGGAGCAAAAAGAAGAGCATTCTTATTCTGCCTCAGTATGAACTAGCCAAGTTAGCACGTGTTGGAGGAAAAATTGCAGTTACTGGTTTTAATCACCTAGCTAAAGTGAATGTAAGTCATCATTGAAATTTTCAGTGGGTTCTATTTATTCTGGTGCTGGAAACTTCTTTAAGCTACTATATTCCTATCTTTTTGGAACCAACTGTCTGATTTCCCAGTGCTTTCTTATAATCTTGGTTAGGATCATTAGCTCCTCAAATATTTTCTGTTTTTGACATTTTAAGAAGCCACCCCTCTTCCTAATTTATAATATATAAATTTATAGCCCCCACCTTTAATACTTACCTTTACAAATATATTTTGATTGTTGCAATTAATCATAAAAGTAAGACATGGGGCATAGTGTAGACTATATATTCCTTTCCAGTGGTTCAAGTAAATATATGATTTTTGGCTTGTAAGTTAAGGAGATATAGCCCCTTAAAGAATTTAAACTTATTTAAGGTTGTTTTAAAATTTACTTTCTAAATCTTTCATTAATTGAATGGCTATTCAAGTATAATGATCACTGTCAATACTCATAAAATCAGGAAAAAGTTTGCTCAAACTATTGTATTTTTATTGTGTCTTCCAGGCTAATCCACAGGCTTGGCCTTACCCTTGTTCAAGGCCCACTTTTAAGACTTGTTGGCTATATAGAACTATAAGCTTTCGAAATTTGGCTGCAGCGGGCCTCCAGCTGCGGACAATTTGGGCTTGTTTGCGGTGGGATGATATGCAGGTGAGCAATTTATTTTTTTCATTTTTAATTGTATTTATGTGCAACTTACTGTGGGATTATGAGATTTTTTTTTTAATTTATACTAAATTTATTAGAGTATCATGATTGAAAAAGTGTATTAGCTTAATACACTAGAGAAAATGAAAATTAAGAACTATTAATGCCTAAGGAGTTGATGATGTTATTAAAATTTGTTTAAAAAATATTTTAGGACTCTGACTGTGCATGTCAAACTATTGTCAACAGTAATTTTTAAGGCAACTGACTCTTATTGCTGAACTACATTCAGTAGTCCATAAATTGGAGGATGTTATTTATTTATTTTTAAAGAAAAATTTAGCTTCTGTTTAATTATACATATTTTATAATATTTAACTGGACTAGGAAATCTTGTATATTAAGTGCTTTTAGAAGATTTCTCATAGGGAAATTGAGCTATAGGATAGCTGAAATTAAGGTCCATTAAAAATTTGTATTTGTTATTAGAAAAAAAAATGTATGTAACAAAATATGGGTATAATTATTTTTCTAACATTTATGTTCTATAACATTTTTCCTGAAAACTCTTATTAAGGAAGAAATTGATGAATATAACTAAGGTGGACAAGTGCTTCTCTCGCTTATTTTCCTGGCTAAACTAGAACAAACTTACTCTTATTTTATATTCATCTTTAATCAAGCTTAGGAAATCTGCTCATATTACTTTTTTTTTTTAATATATGGATTTGTTCCAGGTAAAGCCTCCTTCTAGTGATGGGAAACACCAGGTGACCACTGAGACAGAAATCATGACTACTGAGATACTGCGACACCGGAACCTTGGTAACTTCTTGGAGCGGACTGAATACTTGCTGAGGAAAGTAGTCATTCCCCTTGAGGTGCCAAAAACTATCAGAGGTATGCTCCTCATCTTCATTTTATCATTGAATCAACAAATGTAAAATGCAAATACTCTCTTATTTGTAACCTCCGGTTCTTTCAGATATTTTAAATATTTTCTTTGATATTGGAAGTATCCAAAATATTTTTTATCTTCATTAATTGCTGTCACTTTTATACGGCTTATAAGGGTGTATTCTTAAGTAGTTGAATACTTCACTCATGTCCAACCTGACCCTCTCCGACCCAATCCTAATTGACCCATTATTTCTTTTCTCTCCTATAGCAGATCACTACTGGCTGACTACACGCTTGCCCTGTCTGCCAGGATCATTGACTGCTTATGAACAACTTTCATGCGCATTTTAGCTATTTCCAAATTATTTGACTTTTAAATCTGTCAGAAAAAGCATCATAAAAATATATTTCACGAAAATTGCAGCATTTTTTTTATGTATTAAAAAACAGGTACATACTCTTAAATCTCCCATAATTAATCCTTTTCTATTTTAATTATGTGTGCTAAAATTAAAATATTTTTGGTAAAGTTAAAGGAGAGTAAGATAACAATCTTTATGAGTATAATTAGTTAGCACTGCCTAAATACTTATTTATAATTTTTAAATTAATACTTATGTTATATTTACTATTTTAAGATTGTTTCTTGTACCAAAAACAATAAGCAACAGGCAAAAAATATTTTGATGAAAAAAATATGAAAACTAATTTATTCAAAGTTAGATTAATAAAAGGAGGAAGTAAATGTACTGAATTTGACATAAGCTAAGTAAACAATTTTATATAAGATTATATATCCTCCAAATATCTGATACTTTAAACTAAACATAATTACTTACGAGTAATTACTTAAGAGTTGTCTATTAATAATAGCCTATTAAGAGAAGAAAAGGTAGCTATTGCTGGAAAGTACATATGTATTATAATATTATTATATATAATAACACTGCACAACAAAAAAATATTTTTTGAATGTTTCCTACACTAAATTAATCTATTTCTACTAATTTTGGGGTGATAAAAACAAAAATTACATTGAAAAATTTTTATTAGCTCTGGTTTTTGAGATATACAGCACTTAATCTTAAAGAGTAGTTATACTATACGTGAAAAGTGAAAGTACAAAAAACAATATTGTTATGTTTCTTTTAGAATATTTTAAGTACAAAATTGATTAAAAAAAACATTATTCTTAGTGTTTTGACAAATAAAAGAGGTTTGTACCACCAAATTTCAATTAAGTCAATCCGATGTATTGTAAGATCGCTGTCGTTTAGCTTGTCTTTTATAAAACACTTCTGGAGCATCCTGTACTGAGCTGTCTGTACTGAGATATTTTCACATCATGTTTTAGAAGATTCCACTGTTGTAGTCTTGACCCTAACAGCTCAGCCTTTTCCTTAGACAAGCCAAGATCTCTTATAAGGTCACTCAACTCTGCTTGACTAATTCTGTGCGGATCACTAGACCTATCGCTTACATCAAAATCAGGGTCATAGGATGTAGAAGGATGGGTTGCTTCTTGTAAACAGACTTCATCACTTTCCTCTAAAATTTCATAGTTTTGGGGTGGAGAAGGGACTGGCAAATTGTCTGAGTGTGGTACAGGCCGAAGAGCAGATGGGAGATTAGGGTATTTCACCGTTCCTCTTTTCTTCATAGATAAACCTTGCTTAATGGGAGGAGTTAAGCAGAAATAACAGTCGTCTGTATGATTGGTAGGCTCACGCCAAACCATAGGTACTGCAAAAGCCATTGCCCGCTTGTTATTTTTCAGCCACTCTCGCAATATGACGGAACAAGAATTACAACATATATGAGGAGCCCATGATTTATCTTGGTCCCCAACTTTTACACCAAAATAATGTTCATAGGCAGTCTTAATGATAGGTGACATTTTACGTTTCTGAGCCTTAAATGTTATTTCACCACATATATAGCAAAAGCTATCGACAGAATTCACACACTTTCGAGGCATTTCAGATCAGCACTTAAATTAATTTAAAAATCAACTTCACACGATAATTTCAATAGCAACCACGTGCCTACAATTGACAAACTCGCAAAGGTTATGTTTACTACTTATGAACAGCTGATGAGAGGGGTGTTATGTAAACAAACATGTGTACCAACTGTTGGTGATGAAATATTTCATTTGTTGAAAACTCAATATATGTATAATAGAATGATACTATGTCTTGAAAACAAGAGCTAATATATAATTTTTATGGTCATTTTTGGTTTTAACACGTGGAAATACATTAAAATCAGCTAATTTCAACCCCGAAACAAAAACTTTGTTGTTCAGTGTAATGGCTTATCTTTTCTTTTTTTTAATTTATTTTATAAAAGAGAAATGTCTCTTTTTTTAGCTTCAATTTATATTTATATATTATAAGACTTTTTCTTGCTCCTTAATTTTACTTCAAATTTAGTTTTAAACTTATAATTACTTTTATTATCTTTTAAACATATATTCTGTTATGAGGAGAGGTTAGCTAGGGATTCGGTCTCTGGAAATGAAGAATTAAAACTGATTTGTAAACAAAAAAGTTCTTTATTTTTGCTGTTTAGGCCTAAATTTCAGGTCTACATCAGGGCTAAGTAACAAAAGAAAACATACAAAAATAATAAAGAAACATGTCACATTATAATACAACACACATGAATAAACAAATGAAATGATAAAATTATTTGTAGTCAACTGTATAAAATGTATGAAAACTAAATACCAAATATATGTAAGAGAAAATTACATATGGAAGTGACATACCAAGTGGGATGATGGGAAGAGTCTCCTGCTCTACACAACTAAATCATGACTGATACATATGTTTTCAATAGGGGAAATTGCGAAAGAGAAAAGGAGAGGGGGGGGGTCCGGAAAAGAGTTAGTATATTTCAAAGGGATAGGCAGCTAGCCTTTGAGGTAGTAGGTGGCCTAAGGTTCCTGGAAATATCAATTATAGGGAAAATGAAGGGTCCAGTGTGGAATACTGAAATGCTATTTGATGGTCTTATGGTGTTTTTTTTTGTTTTAAGATGTGAAAAATATTATAGTAAGTAGATGAAATATAGTCAGTCTGTTTTTTTCTTTAATAGGGTTTCGTTCTATGTGTATGTGAATGGATCAACTATAAGTCTTTTTTTTCTCCAAGTTGGGTTCAGTCACCAGAAGTGTGAATTTGTCTAAAGTTGAACGTGTGTTTATCAGTAGTAGGGTGTTTTGAAAGAGCAGTAGTGTTTTTTTTTTTTAATGTAATGTTGATGGTTGCTGATTCTTCTTTTGATGGGGTCCTTTGTTTGTTCTATAAATGCTGTGGTACACTTTTGAGTAGTACAGGGGATTTTGTAAATAACCTTACCATACCAGTTTGGGAATAGGGTCTTATAGTTATATTCTTAATTTTGTAGTTTATTGTTGTTGCAGAAGCCTAGGCATAATTAAATCAAAGGAAGGTATTAATTAGAGATTTATTAATTTTTTCAAATAGAGTGGGAATATAGGGTAGGGAATGGAACGGAACATAAGAGTGTCAATGGTGGGGAGGGGTTAAAGTGGAAGGAGAATCAATTTGCTTAATCTTCAATTTGTTGGTGAGTGCGTATTATTCCAAATCCCTGACTAATCCTTCCTCATAAAGCTCAACAGTCAACTATTTACCTTCAAAATATATTCTTTTATTTTTAAGCAGAAGTTCAGTCAATTAGAACAGGGCTTCGGAAAAGGAAACGTGAAGAAGCTCCCCAAAATACTGAACCTCAGGTTTCTGAGGAATGGGTTGATGAAACTAAATTGGAACTGTGGGAAATCAAATTGTATGGTGAAAGGTAAGCTAATCATTGTCTTATTCGTTTTTCATTAATGTTCATCTAATAAAATATGGCTTCTCAAGCAAACATGATGACAAAGAATTATGTTAAATAACTGTGTACTTCATATATGTACTTATACTTTTATAAATTAATAAAATTTACTAAACACTTATTGGTACTGAGGAAGGAGGTAATAAGACCATAAGACTTTTAAACAATCCTTAGTCAATGATGTAACTTTTCATGTAAACCTTTAAGTCTACTAAATGTTTGAAAAATTTTCTTTGCTTAATTTTTTTTGTATAATTTATTCTGCTTAATCTTTAATTTATTAATTGAATACAGAATATCCAATCATAAATCATATATATATATATATAAATGTTAATNAACTCTCTCCCTTCTCATCATATATATATACATTACAAAGTGGTGTGAAAATACTTGAGTCTTCTTTATTTTTATCCCTTTTAAGAATTCAAGGCAATTATTGACAGCCATTATTTTAAATATTCTTAATATAACAATAATTTACAAATCAGGACAATTTTGGAATTTATATTTTATATATAAATGCTTATGTGTGTACATTCAACACTCTATAGGCCATATTTTTCATTTATTCTTCATGAAATTTGCCATATCACTTTTAAATGTATGGATGAGTTTGTTATTGTGCAAAATTGAACAAATAGGTGTGTGAATTATTTAAAATGTCAAATAGAAGTAATATTTTATTTTTATTTATTTATTTTTTTGCTGCTGTAGGTGTAATATTTAGTTCAGCTAATTATTTGTCTGACAGGGTAAGAGTTATACTGCAGATGCAACTTTCTAGAGAAGAACATTACCCTCTAAATCATCTGTTTCAATTTCATTATTTTTGACTATGGAAAGTCTTTATTTCTTTAACTTAAAAATTTATTTTCTTATTTAAATGGTCTTTCAGAGTCTAATGAATTGCTGGTTCATGAAGTTGCAAGGTTTCTCCTTATCTGTTGAATGTCAATGCTATTCTTCATCAAGTATTTTCCTCTCTGCAGAAATGTTTTCCATTGTCACTAGGTTCACGGCCTTTCTTCTCTCAGCATCCTACATATTGTAATAGCCTCCTTCAAATTTCTGTACCATCTGAGTATAATCGTTTGATGTGTACAATCATTCAATCCAAGTTTTATTTTCTCTAAGCATTGATATATGCTTAAAACTCATACAAAATCCTATTTATTTTATTTTATTTTTATTTATCATTAACTTTTGGCAGGTTAGAACGGGTGGCAGTGCAACAGTCAATGGCTCGGACAAGGAGTGCGACAGGTGCCCTTCCCAAAGACAAAGAAAAGGTAAATGTTGAGGAGATGAAGGAAAAACTAGAAGCACAGCTGAAGCTCCAGAGGGCAGCCCATCAGCAGCAGCGGAAAGGAGCCACTCCAGTTACTGTAACTTCTGCTGACTCAGCTAAGACCACTCCCCAACATGTTATCAAGATTGTTCCCAACAATTCAGGTTAGTTCTTTTAGTGGCTCTCTCTTTCTCTAACATATTAAGTTGTAAATTCTCTGAGTATAGTATTTCTATAAATAATTTCAAAGAGGTGTTAAAGAGAATGAAAAATCTTAGAGATATTAGCTCTTATTATTTATATTTAGAATGTGTATTACGGAATCACCAAAACTAGATCTCCCCTCATCTCTATTACTAGTTACTAGTATTATATTAGCTCTTACATTTAGTAACCATATTTCAAAGCTATGACTATAATGATGTGATTAGGAAAAGGCGATGCTATTCCAGTATATACTATTTATGCCAGAAAAACAAAATTTTGCTGCTGACCAAAGTAAGATTGCAATCCTTATCCTCCCTAATTCCTCAAAAGCTTTTGACATCCTGGATCACTCCCTTCTTCTTGAAAACTAAAAATCATACTTTAGATGGTTTTTGTTGGGGTTCGGTCAAGGAAGATAAAAAAAAAGTACAAATTTAAAAAAAATGTACTTTTTAAAAAGATTATCTGCCAACGTGTTTCAGCTTACATTGTAAGCCATCTTCAGAGCTGTTGAAATACAATGTCATGAGATTACAATAATATAATACAGAATTACCATAATGTAAAGTGATATCAAAAGTATGAATGTAGAAAGCTATGTAAGAGAATTTAAAAATTAAAAAAACAAAAACATGCAGACAACTTATTGAAAAATAATTGAATAACATTTAAAACAGTAATTTTGCCACACCTACCTATCATGAAGACGAGAGAGGACGTCCTGTCCCTAAGTCAGCCCTAAAGATGGCTTACAATGTAAGCCGAAACGTTGGCAGATATACTTTTAAAAAAATTTGTATTTTTTTTTTTTTTTTTGGATCTATCTTAACCGAACCCAACTAAAGCCATCTAATAATAATATCTACGGTCAAAAAAACTCTCCTTTTAAAAATCATACAGTTGTTCCTTTCTNATTTATATTATATACAAAAAGGATGGTATATTGATTCGATAAATAATAATGTCTGATCCTTCTTATTGGAATATTCCCATTATTATTAGGATGACATTGTATTTCAATGTTTTAATTTCTCATTTATTTTCTTCATTATATATTTTGTTGACTTTTTGCCTTTCAAAAAAATAAGTATTTGTATTTAAATGTCTTCTAACGAGGTACATTTTTATTGCTTTTGCATTCCAAAATGTTTTATTTTATTTTATTTATTTATTTTTGGATAAAGATTAAGTTTCATGTATGACAATTTTGGATCTATCTTAACCGAACCCAACTAAAGCCATCTAATAATAATATCTACGGTCAAAAAAACTCTCCTTTTAAAAATCATACAGTTGTTCCTTTCTTTCCTCTCTATTCATAACCAAATTCATATTCAGATTATTTACCTTCCACTTCTTTGTTCATTTTCTCCTGTCTTGAAGGCAACAGCATTCCATCAATCCGTTTTTCTTGCTACATTAATGACTGTTTAAATTCCATTAATCATTTTCCCTATCATTCCTTTGCCGATGACTCTCAAATTTACCTTTACTTTGATTTCTCTCATTTACAAACCTCAATTTTTTAATTATAGGAAGATTTAAATGCAATTACTTCATTGGCAATCAAAAATAAGTTACCTTTAAATCACACATAAGTTACCTTTATGTGAATATATTTTTTTATTTCACCATTTTTCATTAACCATCAACCAATATCCTTTTGCTCCTCTATAAGAAATCTCTGGACCAGAATGTTTATTGAAAGCCACATATATCCTTTATCACCAATCACAATTTTTTTTACACTTAACCAGTTAAAATAATATATGAAATGACTAATGAACTGCTTTGTGCATATTATATTTGGCTGTTTAAAGTATGCTCACCAGCCTGTACTCCAACTTGTGGTTATATCCTTCTTCCTGTAAACTGTATCCCATGTTGGTGGAATGTATGGAGCTTCTTTCCGGTTTCCTTTGATCCCTTCTTTATCAGATAATATCCACACTCTCCTTCCATAACCTTTCACCTTCAAATCATCAGTTCACTCGTGACAAACACACTCTGGATCATCTTAACTCTCTCCCTTCTCATCCAAAAGAACAGCAGCATTTAGAACCTTTCTCATTCCTTCTTCAAGCATTCAGGATTCTCTTTCTCATGAAAGAAATATATAATTCTGGTAGCTATCCTGTCCTCCCCCCCCCCTCCTTTACCACTTTAGATCCTCCAGTCTCTGGAACTTGATCCCCCTAAATATTCATCGTTCCCTTTCGCTCACATCCTTCGAATCCCAGCTATTTCCTCTCTTTGCAATTGTGTATCATAAACTGCTTAACTGTATCTTGTTTATTTCTTATTTTTATTCTTAACTTGACTTATGTACTTATGGTTATTGTATTAAGTTTTATTGGTCTTTTTTTTGTGTTTTATTACCTAGGTATATCTTATTTTTTTATTTTTAGTACTTTTTTATCCTATTTCTATACTTGTACAATATGTTGTGAATATTGTCATAGTTCTGTTAAACATTTTTTATATTTTTAGTCCATTGTTTATTTGTACTTTTTATTTTTATTATTGAATTTAGGGCAGAATCAACAATACTGTCAGCTGTGACCTCTTTGTTATTCAAGGGAACTTGAGTCCCAGAATAAAGTTTGTTTTTCTTTTTTTTTTTAAAGCATTAATAAATGGGTCTTCTATTATTCTCATTCTTTTTATGTAAATTAAGACTGGTGTTTTGTCAGATTATATTGATTATATTAAAAATATATATGTTCATTCTTCCATGTTGAAAGAGTTTAAAATTATCACTGCCGATATTTTTATATTGGTCCCTGATTTTGAATTGTTAGTTACACTAATCAAGGCTTTAGCCATAAATATCTCAAGTAAACTTTGGACTAGAAGCAGTATCAGCGTAGAAGGCTTCTTTTATAGATTGTTTAAATTATATAATTGATTTTGAAATTCAGTAATTTATTTTTCTCGGAGCCATTGAATTGCGCAATCTACATACTTTTAAATTAGACTAGATTTGATTCCAGAAATTAAAAAAATTATTAGAATTTAAATAACTCATCTAATACTAATTTTATGTTATTCTTTTCACAATCATAACATCTTAGTTTTACATTCATTTATTCCAATGATGTTTAACTCCTTTAGAATAAGCATTGATAATACTCATTATAAAATTACTCATAAATATTACTTACGATATCAATTGAATACTATTTTCAAATACTTGCTTGTGTTTATATATCCATATGGTTTAAATTTACAAGTAATGGAGTCATTTAATTTAAATTTTTATAAAGATTTATGACATTAAAGATTCATTGTACAAGTATAAAGTTTTTTTCTTCTTTCTTATGGATTTATTTGTAGGGGGAGTTGAAACATACAAGGTTGTTACCAAAGTTGCTATCCCTCCAACCACCACCCCAGCTAAGAGCTCCTTGACATCACTTCTTACCAGTAGTACACCTACCGGAGTCACTAAAAATTTGGGCACTCGTAGGATCATCATGACTAAGAGTAAGTTTATTATAGAGAGGGAGAGGGAGAGAGGGAGAGAGAGAGAGAGAGAGAGTGAGAGGGAGAGGGAGAGAGGGTGAGGGAGAGAGAAAGAGAGAGGGAGTGGGAGAGAGGGAGAGGGAGAGAGGGAGAGAGAGAGGGAGTGAGAAAGAGAGAGAGAGAGAGAGAGAGAGAGAGAGAGAAAGAGGGAGAGAGAGAGGGAGACACGATAGAGGCACTAGGGGTTTGAAGCACTTATCTCAGGATGACTGGGTGGTTTGTAGCAGGAGAACTCCTGTTAACATGTAAATCTCCGGGGAGAAGTGTATCGCTGCAAGGCGTACACCCCGGGCCGCGATAATACCTCTCATGATGTGTGATAATTAATGAAAGCCATCATGTTTCATCCCCAACTGTCCGTCATTTATCACGGCCGCCGGATCTATGTCTTGTTCCACTGCCGCCACACACCGACAAAAGCTTTCTCGACAAATTACCCCCACAGACAGCCGACCTTTAGCAAACAATTTTTTAAAAAAAATATTTATTATTTATTGTCCTTGCTTTAAACGGCAAGTAATGTTTTGTAAAAAAAAAGTACAATTTATATTATTTGTCGNGGTGATATATAATTAGAACATGTGGGATAAAGAGTTTAATGAACACACTCTTTATCCCCCATCTAATCTTCCGGACTGGGTACATATGAGGGTACCAGAAGAAAACTGTCTTTCAAAACCCTCACAAATCAACCAAAACAAGGCCTTGCAACAAAAGTAGATGCTTACTCTGCCCAATTATTAATTGGCTGCATGTCCTCCAGTCTCAACACCACTTAACCTATGAGATCCTATCCTCATCAACATGCCTATATTCTCAAAACCACAACAAGACCTGGCATCAATGCCAACAATAGGAGGATTAGGGAAATCCTAATTGTCTTTCCTTTCCTTTAAGTCCTTTCCGCAGTGCCAGTCTTCTCTTCACTCCTCACTGATAAAGGACAAGAAATCTCCCAAAAAAATTTTATTCTTTGTAATTTTTTTTGTGTGTGTTCACTGCACTCTTTATCCAACCTGTTCTTATTTACTGTATATATCACTTTTGCAAGTTTTTCATTGTGTGTGTGTGTGTGCAATATTCTGGTAAATAAAGTAAATTTAAATTTATCATGCAACTATGAACATAAACTATAATAGTTTAATCAAATCCAGCTCTTATGTTTGTAAGTAAAAGTTGTGTGTAAATAAAAATCAATGACCTTTTCTTTTTCCAGACCCAAATATAGAAGAGACAGGGGAACAATTGCAAAAGTCGTCTTACGGCCCTTCAACGTGTTGCTATGACCTGTGCGCAACTGGAGTTTGTGTGCAAGGTACGTGTGACGAGGAGACTGACAGCGAAAGCAGCAGCAGTGGTGGGAGCAGGTGGTCCTCACCAGCCAGCCCCCTTTTAGTCCCCCTCCTCCTATACAGGACTAGATTCTTCCTCATATAGCACAGACTCAACTAAAACTGGCTCTCAGTCCGGCCTCACGTCACATTTTTCACCGACCTCCCTTCCCTCTCTTATCTTCCCCACATGGACATGTTGAACCTTTGGGAAAGTGTGATTATGATTTTAAAACTGGAGGACAATGTTTTCCAGATGTGTACATAATAAAGCGATTATTAGACTTCGTTGTGGCCTTGAAAAGTAATAAAAAGATCAAAAAGAAGTAATAATAAAATGTGTGCATTTCGTGTTGCTCCTGAGATGAAGTTTGCTGGGCAAACCATTCTCTCTATGATGTAATGCACATCCCTAAATAATAATTAAAACAAAATAATGGAAAAATCTAAGGATAAATTTTTATATGCTGAGCCCTGTCTCCTTGACTCATTTGGTTATGAAGTGACTCCAGAGACATTTTTTTAATACTTTTTTTGAAATTTGTAGGGCAAAGACAAGAATGAACTATTTTGGTGAAAAATGTAACATGATGCAATATCCATTTAAAGTGCAAAGTGGTAACAACTGTTTAAAAAAATTTGAAGAGACTTGTTTAATTTAACGAAGGGAATCTGTGTTATAATGAAAGTGGACAGACTTTTTAAAAGTGTTAAATAAAATAAAGTCCATAGGTGCCTGAGTGTTTGAATGAGGTCTGCCTTGGAAGAAGTGTTTTGGTGTTTGTGCTTTAACCATCAAATAAATTTGGTGATAAAACTTTTAAAGAATAAAATACATTTAATTGTGAATTTTTAATAAATACAAAAAAAAAAGAAAAACATTTGTTAATCTCGAAGAATTAGATGACAGAGTTGATGTGTGTGTTCAAAGTTCTATTTTAATTTTTAACCATATAGTTTATACCAGAGAATTGTCCAACCATATGGCACCAAAAGAAGTTATGGTAAACAGAAAGGAGAACCCCTCAGCCTTTTAGAAATTGTCCTTGCCATGAAGTAGTCTGTTTACCATAATCTTTTAAAGTAGTGCCACTGTTAAGAAATATAATAGATTTCGTTAGCCTGCCTAATTAATTGGACACCAACTGTTGGGGCTGGGGTATCTTAGTAAAGTGTTCTTAGGCTCTTGGAAGTTGATATAGCTATCACAACTTTAATCCAAGTATCTGAGAGGATGTCAATTATTTAATAAATAGATTGTTATTTTTTGTAAAATGTAAATTTAAGTTTATTACTATGTAGACCGTTTAAATAACCTTTTTTGGGTAAATAAATAAAACTCACTAATAAACTTTGAGCAAAACAGTGATGGATGAAACTGCCTTAAATTTGTGTACATATTGTTTTATCTTCTTAATTCAGATGGCCAAAGAAAGGCACAGGTTCCATTTAACAGTTTCATTCTTTAAATTAAAACTATGTAAAAAAACATTTATAAATTGAATAGAGTGAGTAACATAAAACTGGAATATTGTATGTGATATGCTATTAAACTTTTGTTTGTGATTAGACGTACTAATATAATGTTTAGTAGCCAATAATGATTGCCCTAGCCCCAGTTTCTTTTTATAACAAGAATATGAATCATGTTAAATAATATTTACACTTTTAGGTACAAAATAGGACTGACAGTATACAAATAAGTTCCTTTGTATGTTATAATTTTTATGTACATCACAGTGAGCTCCGAAGGACAAATATGAATTATTAAATTTATTACCCTGGGGAAAAAAGCAGGCCTAATTTTTTGTGGATTGTAATAGAGATCTCAAATTATTGTTCATTCATATTTATAATTGCCATTTAATAAATTAATTAATGTTATCATAATTGTAATTGTGAATTGACACAATAGATAACGTCATACACTTGGAATTGGTTAATACAAATGATGGTATAAAATAGTACAATATTTATATATTTTTCTGATATATATGTATACATAATTATACAACTTGTTTTGTATATATTGGTAAATGTGTATACAGAAGGAAATTTGCAATGATTTATTGTACAATGTTGTTTTAGATTATATATACAAATACTGTCCTTTCTATATTATGTAAATTCGAAGGATGTGATATGGTACTTGTTTGTTTCTATAGTCTTATAAGCCCTTGTTGAAATGAATTTTTTAAATATTTTTAAAAAAATGAGAGATCTCATAAAATAATAATTAATTTTTTTTAATAAAAAAAATTGAAATATGAGACATTTAGACCTGTTAATTCTAAAATGTTTGTTTCAGAATTGATATATTTATTATTTATGTTTGTAAGCAAAAGGGAGAGGTGAGGAGTCAGCTCACTTGAGCTCTGTTCAGTTCAAGGTAAACTAACTCTAGATGTCAACTCTCCGTTTGGCTCAAGTTTATTTAAACTAGAAGACAATATATACTTTAAAAGAGGTTTAATGGTTATTAACGGAGCTGTCCAGTTCAGAATATAGGTTTGTTCAGGTCATCCTGTAGGTATTCTTGCACAGAATAGAATTGTGTTAGAGCAAAATATAAATAATAAAAAGAAAAGTTGATAAATCCCCATGATATTTAACCCTCCTGCAAATTTTTCAATAGAGGTGTAGTCTTATCATGCATACAAAAGGTTTACTACATATTAACAAACACACACCCAAAATTATAAAAATGTTATTTAGAAAGAGAAAAAAAATTGAATTGACTTTAGTTCCATTAACAAACATATTAAGGTACAAAATAATCTTTCATAGAGAAATAATTTCATTCCAACTTTTTCTAATGAAGCATTAGTATATTTACCCA
>KZ806881.1:863494-898236 GCA_000696205.2 Oncopeltus fasciatus
TTTTTTTTTTTTTTTTTTTTTTGTTTTTTTTTTTTTTTTTTTTTTTTTTTTTTTTTTTTTTTTTTTTTTTTTTTTTTTTTTTTTTTTTTACTGTGCTACATTATCTATATTGCACATAAGTCACTACTTGTCTCTGTACATGAAGAATCCAGATTTTTTCTTGTACTGTAGAAAATGTCAGATGCTGAAACCATTATGATAAAGCAATACATTGATAAATTAATAAAACAAACTATCAAACTGTGATTTGACAGTCACTCATTTTAAAAATAAATTAGCTTTTAAGATTACATTAAATCATAAATATCTATACAAATGAATCTGTTTGAGATGCCAACAATTGTTTCACGAGTAAATAAAATAAATTTTAACTTAAATATGGTATACGACTTGGCATTCTTGCCATGGAAAATGTATATGAAATAATAATATCAAGAAGGTGAAACAGTCTTGGTAAAAAGAAACTTAAATACTGAATTTAGTTTCAGTATATTAAAAATTGTGGGTGCTAGAAGCATGTACAGACAAATATATATATATATATATATATATGTATATATATATATAAACAGACCTTATTTTTAGCATCTCATGTAAAAATTTTCTCATTTTAGCATCATTGGTGAAAATTCATTGAAATATTTCAAAAGTCACTCACTGTATCAACATGAATAGCTTGATTTCCCTACCAGCTAGAAGGAGATTAGGATTTTATTGAAGGGAAGAGTCAAGTAATCTATGTTACTGAGGTTCAAATGGAGTTCTTGACCTTGGAGATAATTACTAGTAAATTTTTTGGGGTTTGATCAAGGTTAGTCAACCTTCACTAAACCCCAAAAATTCTCTACTACATTATTGAAGTAGTAGTTCATCGTTAATTCAACACAAAACAACTTCATATTAATGTAATTGCACATTAATTAATGTTTTGTTAATAATTATTATATTTGCTATTGTTTAATTAATTTATGTTAAGAGCTTGGTTGATGATTAGTTGGCCGTCTCGAATATCGTGTGAGAATGGTCGGGGTTTCGGCCAGGAAGAAAAAAATATACACCACAATTTGGAGTAATATTTTTATTTATGCCAACGTTTCGGCTTAGCTAGTAAGCCATCATCAGGGCAATGGTGTTGGGTGGAAAAATCTCCCAATCTCTACAATGTGAACAGACACCGCCCTGGGGAGATTTTTCCACCCAACACCATTGCCCTGATGATGGCTTACTAGCTAAGCCGAAACGTTGGCATAAATAAAAATATTACTCCAAATTGTGGTGTATATTTTTTTCTTCCTGGCCGAAACCCCGACCATTCTCACACGTTATGTTAAGAGCAAGTCACTGTCTGTTAGTGTGTTTGTATCATGGTGGCAGTTGGCAGTTCAGTTTTCGATTGTAAATGGCTGCATGGGGCTAGTGACTGTTATGTAAAGTAAATATCCAATAAAATCCGTTCTTTGACTATCAGTTTAGTTATTTTATACACCCTAAAATACTCTGTTAAAACTTCAGGGTATGGGGACTGTAGTAGTTGAGGCTATGTCTATATTATTTTGTTGTTCTTTATCATGTGATAAATGAGAACATTTTATCATTTTATAAATAATAAAAATCATTTATTCTTTGTAAACAAAACTTTTTTTTTATTTTATGAATAATTAGCAATAACACTATTGTATTTATTCACATATTTTAGGCTAAAGGATGTCATTTGCAACTTTTTGAATAATTATTAAGATCATTTATTATGAAATGATAAATATTCTTTATAAATATGGTTTGAATCTGTATTATCATGTTATTTTTTAATTATTGCTGACTGTTGCTAAAAAAAAGTACAAACTATGCTAAATTGTAAACATTTGGTTGTATCTCAATGTCTCTATACAAAAATAGTTAAATTTATTTAATCTACTTATTAACATGCAGTGAAAATCATGTTGAACTTAATAATTTATAATAATAAAATAATTTGACAGATTTGGATGGGACTACACGAGTAGTAACAGCCCCCACCAATATCCTTCCCAAAACTACTGCAGCCCATACAACTCCATCCCAGCAGTCTTTGATAAAACTTCAATCTCCAGGTAAGATTATAAATATTTTCATATTTAAATTTCTACTTTGTTAATAGAATAAAGGAATTGCTCATTAATAATAATTATTAAATGTGTAGATAGTTAGTTGACGATAGAATTTTATGAGTAAGGATTGGCTGGGAATTTTGTTCTTGAAATTATGAAGAAATAAAAACTAATTTGTTAACAACAAAGTTTTTATTATTGCCAACGTTTTGGTCTTAATTTCAGGCCTTCTTTAGGGGAATGGAGAGAGGGTCCTCTTACTTTAGAGTCCCTAAATCATGAGTGGTTCATGATTTAGTCACTCCAGTAATGATTTTAGTTACTTCGAAGTAAGAGTCTCTCTCTCTCTCTCTCCTCTCTCTCTCTCTCTCCTCTCTCTCTCTCTCTCCTCTCTCTCTCTCTCTCTCTCTCCCTCTCTCTTTTCTCTACCACCCCCATTGCCCTGATAAATCCCTGAAATTTAGGCCCCAAAATATTGGCAATAAAAAAAAAACTTTTTTATTTACAAATATGTTTTTATTTCTTCAAAATCCCAAGGCAGAATCCCCAACCAATCCTTCCTCATAATAATTGATAAATAATGATTATTTTAGGAGCATTTTAAGTAAATTATTTTAGAACTTATTTATAAATATATATTCAAGTACATTCATATTAGTTTTTGAATGTTATTTAGGAGCTTAGTGATTAATGTTTCTGCTTTCAGTTACCACTCAACAGAGGGTTCAGATTTCAAAAGGCCCTGATGGCAAGCTTCAAGTAAAAGGGTTGATGCCTGGTGAGTTTGTTTAGCTTTAACTATATATTTCTTATAACTAGTATGATTAAAATTAAAAGCAATAAAAAATACAAAACAATAAATGTGTGTTAATAATTAAAAATCACATTATACTTATTTGTGTGCAGTCACATGAATGTGAGAATAGTTCATCATTGGAAAAATAACACTTCTTGAATTTTACTATATTAGCTGTTTAATTGTATACTTTTAAATAATTAGACTTTGAGATAAAATTATGTTTTATGATTAAAAATGGCATATATAACGTTTCCCAGCAGTATAAAATAGTGGCCAATAGCCTTACCATAGTTTCTACATAATCCAATGTCCTGTTTGTTCTTGGAGGGGAAAAAAAAAAAAAAAAAAGCTTAAAAAATACTATAGACCAAGGAATTCCCAATACCTTTGGGCCACACACTATCCAGCTATGTGTCTTGCATTTTATGATAGATATTTAGCTTTATCTAAAATCTAAATCTTAATACTTTTTTATTTTGTTTTGTACTCTCCTTTTGGAGGATGAAATTAAGAGAACCTGCTTTTAAAATTATATAATTCCTTTGTCTAGATTTTTTTTCTCCAAAGAATCATACACTTTAAAAAAAAAAAAAAATAGGATAAAATATTTGTATTAGTCCTCAAAATAAAGGATTTATTATAATATTTTATTTACAAATAAATTTAAAATGTTAGCAAATGTCAGGAATTGTAGAAGCTAATATACCTTGCTTGAGTCGCACATTTTTTTTTCTCATTTATAAATTATTTAAATAAGAAAAAAAAAATTGTGGCTATTTATAAATGTACAAAATACATGAATTTTTTTGTTTTTTTTTCTGTGTGAAGAAGAAATATATTTAAAAAGAGTTAAAAGAAGATTATTGATTCCAAAGCTAGAAAAATTGATAGATTAAGATCAATATTTTTCCTAGATTGTGCTGCTAATAATACTACAAAGCTGAGATAAAAGCATATTAAGGGAAGCAATGTTTTATATACATATAACAATTATGATTTCATCTGACTGCCAAAATATTCATATTTTCATATTATTATAAAGTGTTTACTAGTTGCCCTAGATCTGTTCCATTACAATATATTTCAAGTTTTAGTTGTCTAAATGCATTGCTTTAGGTCAACAGCTTGTGCAAATGCCAGATGGCAAGCTCCATGTACTGCATACTTCGGCACCTGTCTCCACTGGTTCCTCTACACAGAGCCCTGCCATAGTCACGACAGCTGCTAATGGCCAACCAGTTGCAGTTGTTAAAGCACCTGTCCCCAAGGCTCTTACTGGCAAACAGGTCTGTTTTTAATTATTTTATTTTATTGGAATTTAACGGAATATTTGAAAAAAAAAAAATGAAAATTAGTTTTTAATTTTGAAAATATCTATGTACAATATTAACTAGACTATTCTGCAAAAAATGTAATTTATTAAAATTATGAGTTTATATATATTAAGTATATCTGTAATATGTTTTCAATAATTAAATAATATTATTTTTTTTAATTACAGTTAAAGACTAACAAACCTTGAAATGAAAAAAATTTAGTTTCTTTCATCAGATTTTATTTATAGTAATGACTTAGTGCTGATTTCAGATGCTGATAAAGCAAGTCAACACCACCCCAGTCATGCAGAAAGTAAATCCTGGAAGCACTGTGGTTATGTCTGGGGGCCAAGCTATTGCAGGCCAGATAGTCATGCCAGCAGCCAACACCCCTGCACAGGTAAGAAGCTTCATATCCTTCTAGAAAGAGTGTTATTTTAATACCAATATGTCTCTTTTAATCTATAAAAATTAATTTGTTGTTATTTTTTAATGTGATTGTGATTATTTTTTCAAAGCAACTTTTCTTTGTATCATTGAAGTGGTGCATAAACAGAGAAAATGACTAATTAGCTGTACAAATGAGAAAGGGCAGTGAGAGTAATGCAATGTTTCTAAGGTAATCCCACTTCTCTAATTCAGTTTTGCTCAATATCGAGTTCAGACTATCACTTTACATTTTTTAATACATATTAGCCACTCAGGATCAACCACTTAGGATCACAGAGGGAGGGGCTATCTACAGGTTTTCATCCCATTCTAAACATCCCTGGCTTAGTACAAGCATTTTTTTAAACAATAAAAGCTTACCCAAGGCAGGATACCCACTTTACATTTAAAGGTGACATACCAAATTTTATTTTTAAAAAACTAATTGTGATTTATTAACCATGGAATTAAGTAAACCCCACTCCTCCAAACCCCATCATTCAGAGTTTTGTTACACCAAAAGATATCTATTTTTTAAATAAATAATTCTTTGTTGAGTTTCATTGCTCTAAACTTATAATATGAAAAATATTATATCTGCAAAAAATCAATTTTTTTTTCTTTTCATTTTACTTGTCATTTCAGGTTATCCTTTCTCCTATTGCAATGCCTCAGTTAAGAACTCTCTTCATACATTTTTTTCCATTTAAAAGCCACATGCCCAATTTCTAAAATTTAAAATTTCTTAATTTTTAAAATAAACAATTGATTGCATCTTATAAACCATTCAATAGCAATTAAAGCTTCAGGTAAACCCTGATTCCTAATAGGTTAATTTTGCTGTTTAATTCTTAAAGATTGATTTTATCTATAAATAATTCTGCATTGATTTTCATTACTCCTTAACAAATATTATTCTTGCTACATAAAATAAAAAACTTTTTATTATTTGCACTTTTTATTTAACTTGTTTTCCACAACAATAGTAGTAATATTTCTGAATATTTCACTCAATAACAAACTCAAGCTTTCGACTGGGTGAGTGATGATGTGACTGGGAGAAGGGGCCCATCTACCCCACTAATCCTAATAAGTTTAGACATTAAGATCCAGGAAGTCGCGAGGCCATCTTTGTTTTAGTAGCTGGGGAGGATTGTGGGGATTGGAGTCCGACACCAGAGATTGGGCTTATGGATTAGGATGAAATTGGAGTTTACTTTAAAAGAGCTTGAAACGGGTGGAGATAAGGTCTTGGACAAGAGGAATATTAAAGTCGCGATGGATGGTAGAGTTGGATACATAATATGGAGCGTTAGCAATTATTCTGAGAATTTTGGACTAAAAGGATTGTTTTCATTGGGTATTGGAAGGCTTAGCGGCACCCCACAGTTCAGCACCATAGGTTGTATTATGGTCTTGTAGATGGTCAGTTTGTTTCCTATGTGAGCTGTGAGCGCCTTTTATGAGGCTATGTAAGAGTCCATGGCATCTGTTGAGTTCTTGTTGCTTGATTTTAGTATGTTCATTCCAGTTGAGTCATAAGTCATGGTGGAACCTAGGTAAGGGACTGAATCATAAAGGGATGTTATTGTATGTAACATTATCAGGAGAATCTTTTCTTAGTTGAAAATTTACCTATACTCATTTGAACTCATTAATTTTAATTCTCCATTTAATCAATGCATTAAGGTGGTTATATAAAATTTTGGAAGCGATTTTGGAATCAGGATGGAGGCGAGGATCTCTTTGTCATCTTCAAAGAGGGCTAAAAGAGTATTAGGATGAGTGGGGATGTGTGCAGTATAAAGGATAAAAAGGATAGGCCTAAGTACACTGCCCTGTGGAACACCCACTTTCACAGTCTTATGCTTGAGGGAGCTGACATTGTCTAGCTATTTATCGACTCTCGTTATTTACTTTTTATTTTCATTTATAAATATTAATTTAGTTGTGGTTTATTATCCCATGTAAATTTTAAACAATTAATGCGAGGAAATATAATAAAAAATCTAACTGTCCCAGCCAAGACTCGAACCTGGATCTCCTGCTTTACGGGCCAGTATGCTACCACTTGCACCATCGGTAGGAGCAAGATAAAAGTAAATAACAAGAGTCGATAATTAGCTAGACTATGTCAGCTCCTTCGAGCATAAGACGAGTATTCAACTTTCTCGTAGGTTAGAAAGCAGGAGATCCAGGTTGGAGTCCTGGCTGGGACAGATAGATTTTTTATTCTATTCCCTCGCATTAATTATTTAAAATTTACCTGGTATAATAAACCACAACTAAATAACTAATATTTATAAATGAAAATAAAAAGTAAAAAAAAAAGTGCAGTGCAGTACTCTCTATCCCACCTGTTCTTGATTAGTATANTTTTTTTTTTTACTGTGCTACATTATCTATATTGCACATAAGTCACTACTTGTCTCTGTACATGAAGAATCCAGATTTTTTCTTGTACTGTAGAAAATGTCAGATGCTGAAACCATTATGATAAAGCAATACATTGATAAATTAATAAAACAAACTATCAAACTGTGATTTGACAGTCACTCATTTTAAAAATAAATTAGCTTTTAAGATTACATTAAATCATAAATATCTATACAAATGAATCTGTTTGAGATGCCAACAATTGTTTCACGAGTAAATAAAATAAATTTTAACTTAAATATGGTATACGACTTGGCATTCTTGCCATGGAAAATGTATATGAAATAATAATATCAAGAAGGTGAAACAGTCTTGGTAAAAAGAAACTTAAATACTGAATTTAGTTTCAGTATATTAAAAATTGTGGGTGCTAGAAGCATGTACAGACAAATATATATATATATATATATATATATACACACACACACACACATATATGTCTACCTGATAACTCTTATTAAGAAGCATCCAAGTAAATTGAAATAAAACACTACAAGCTCAAGAATATTTATATTTAGTCAATCCTTTAATGATAATCAATGTTAAAAAATTCATTGTATTCTGGATCTTGATTTGATTTACTGACATGTTATGTTTTCTTTATTCTCTGAAGTGTGCCCTCCTTGTTATTTTAATTTTTGATTATTCATAATGAATTTATTTTAGATTGTTAACAACAACCAAATAGTTGTAAACAATGCAAGCTTGGCCCAGCAGCTGGCATCCGGCAAAGCAACATTTGCTACCCTCAATGGCCAGCAAGTGGTGATCAGGACTGGAACAGGTAACTTCATCCTCCAACAGCAGCAACAAGGTGTGAAATCTCCAACTCCTGGACAAGCTTTGGTGGCCCCACCTCCTGCTCAACAACCAGCCAGAGTGGTACAGGTGGGATTATAGTTGTACATTGTGGACGAATGAGCTGTTTGTAAAGATTCTTTATTGTCAGCAGATTTTTTATACAAATTTTTACTTTTAAGAACGCTTTGTATCTTACCAGGTATGCAAGTTTAAAATGTTGTTTTAATTCCAATAGAATGCGCTCTTAGCCTATTGAAGGATTTGCTTATCTCTAAACGCTATTTTGTTTGTTAGTCATTTGTTTACAAAAGTCAGTTGTTTTTAAGTCGTTTACGTGGACGTATCATACCTTTCTTTGGTGTTAAAAATGTCTAATTTTAAGCCAAATAAAGAGCATTTGCGGCATGTCATGATTTTCTTATTTAATCAAAAGAAAAAGGCATCTGAATGTCATCGAATTTTTGTTGAGACTTATGGCGATCTTGCTCCAACCGTCAAGACATGTGAACGTTGGTTTCAACGTTTCAAACGTGGTGATTTTGATGTTACTGATCAAAAACGAGAAAATCGACCAAATCGACTACGAGCTTCTCAAGCCCGGCGAAACAGTCAATACCGAGCGCTACCGACAACAAATGATCAATTTGAGTCACGCATTGATCGAAAAACGCCCAGAATGGGCTCACAGGCACGCCAAAGTCATTCTTCAGCATGATAACGCTCCTGCACATTCAGCCAGATTGACTAAGGAAACGATTTCTTCGCTTGGTTGGGAACTCCTACCCCACCCGCCGTATTCACCTGACCTGGCGCCTTCTGATTATCACCTCTTCTCATCGATGGGACACTCATTGGCGGAGCAACACTTCAACAATTTCGAAAACGTACGAAAATGGCTCGATGAATGGATTTCAAATAAAGATGAAGCATTCTTTTGGAATGGTATCCATATATTGCCCGAGAGATGGACAAAATGTGAAGAAAGCGAGGGCCAGTACTTTGAATAAAATATATTATACTTTTTTTAAAATTACTGTGTATATATTTTAAGAAATAAACGACATTTTAAACTTGCATACCTGGTATCTTCTATCGGAACAAAAAATAATTGTGTTGAGGTTTTAGGTTATTTGTTAAGTATATGGTAAAATAATAAAGTAAAATAAAAACTACTTAAAATCTGAATTAAGAAAAAAACAAAAATGAAGGTAAATTTGATAACTGTCAAGTTTTATAGAGGATTATCAGAAATTCGGTCTTGGTTGTTGAAGAATTATAAACTACTTCGGACGCCTCCTACATTTTAACTCCTCACACCCCTATCATCAAAAACAAATGTTGCAAAAAACCTCATTTCCAGAACCCTTAACCTCTCCAATAATGTATTCCACGACCAAAACATTAAACACATAACATACAGTCTTAACCATAATGGCTTTCCACAACACATAATAAACAGACTCATCAATAAATTTTATAATTCTCATTCCATTCCCTCCTCCTCCCCAATTCCATCTAGTGGCACTTCAATATTTCGTTCCCTACCCCACTCTGTCAGAAAAATTCAATAAAGCTCTAATTAATACCTTCCCCAAACTACGCATAGGCTTCTCCAACAACAACAAACTACAAAATTTATACACTAAACTGAAAGACCCCATCCCCCATACTGACAGATGTAACGTCACTTACACAATCCCCTGTGCCACTCAAAATTGTACAGCAGCATATATAGGACAAACAAATAACCCAACATAAAGAAGAATTAGCAACCATCAACATGACCTTAAAAATAAAAAAAACTTTCACGGTCCTTTGTTTTGAAACTCTACAACTGACAAACATACTTTCGATTTTGATAAATTCACACTTCTTGTGACTGAAACCAACCTTGAGAAACAACTTTTAACTGAGACTATTCACATACATTTAGAACAAACCCCATCAATGATAAAACAGACGAAGACTATATTCTTCCACTTACAGTAATATTTTTCACATATTTAAACAAAAATCATAATAAGACCACCCCATAACATCTGTCCCCTCCCACTTTCCTACAGCCTTGTGTCCTGAACCTCAAGTCATTTAAACCGACTCATCCATACCCCACTCCTACATCTGTTACTGTGGGGATGAGACGGTTTAAGTGACTTAAATGAGGTTCAGGACATAATGCTGTAGGAAAGTGGCAGGGGAAAAATGTTATGGGCTGGTCTTATTATGGCTTTTATTTTAAGAGGTAAATATTACTGTAAGTGGAAGAAATATAGTCTTTGTCTGTTAGTCATTGATGAGGCCATGTTCTAAATGTATGTGAATAGTCTCAGCTAAAAGTCGTTTCTTAAGGTTGGTTCCCTTCGCAAGAAGTGTGAATTTATCAAAGTCGAAAGTATGTTTGTCAGTAGTAGTGTTTTGAAAGGGCTGTGGTTGTTTTTTTAAATTTTTAATGTAATGTAGAGGGTTGCTGATTCTTCTTTATGCTGAATTCTTCGTTTGTCCTGCATATGCTGCTGTACAATTTTGTGTGGCTCAAGGGATTTTGTAAATGACATTACATCTGTCAGTATGGGGGATGTCTTTCAGTTTAGGGTATAAGTTTTGTAGTTTAATGTTGATGGAGAAGCCTATGCGTAGTTTGGGGAAGGTTTAATTTGAGATTTTTTCTATTTGAGTGGGAATATAGGGTAGGGAACAGAACATTGGAGTGTCACTAGGTGGAATTGGAGTGGAGGGAGAAATGGAAGGAGAATCCTTCCCATGGGAAAATGTCTTACCCCAGACATAGCTAATATTATAATGAATGACCTACTAGACACAGTTTTCCCCTCTTTCTCGAATAACATCTTTTTAATATAAAAATATATAGACAATCTCTTATGAATACTCAACCCAGACAAAGTGAACCAATAAATAAATTTTCAAGCAGCTGGTCCAAAGACAAACCCAGGACTATACTGACTTTATACTCATTTTGTTCTTTAGTCAATTAAAATTTTATATTAGCTGTTGATGCATTATTGATCTCAAGAAAGGTAAATATAATAAACAAAATCACGAGAATCAGCCTGGTCAGAGTAGTCCAGTCTACCTACTTACTACCTGATAAAGTACTAGTCAATGTTCCTCTTTCATCTGTCTTATTTTATTTTCAAGTCTACCAACATTGCCGGCACCAACCAGCCACAAATCTTTGTGATGTCTCTTCGATGGCTTCTGGTAGCTCTTGATTTTCCTATTTACCACTAATATGTATCTCAACTGAACAGAGAAAATTATTTTAGCAGGAGATCCAGGTTCGATTCCTGGCTGGGACAGATAGATTTTTTTATTCTATTCCCTCTTATTAATTGTGAAAATTATTTTATTTTACAACTTTATGTACTAAAGCAAACATTGAAAAAAAAAAGTTTTCTCGTGATCTCTTCATTAAAAAAAAGGGGGAAGGGGCAAACTAAACTGTAGTTATTATTTGCAAATATTAAGTTTATATTTTAATATATAATTTTTTTTAAATGTAATAATTAATTAAATACTTGTAATAATGTATCAAATAGTGACAATCCGTAAATTGTTGCAGTCTGGTGNAAAATGTTTGTATGTTTTTTTAAATGTAATAATTAATTAAATACTTGTAATAATGTATCAAATAGTGACAATCCGTAAATTGTTGCAGTCTGGTGGAGTAGCAACACCTGTTAAGGCAGGTGATGATGCAGGCCAGCAGACTGAGTCAGCTGCAACACCCACACCTGCAGAACAGGCTGCACCTCCTCCACTTCGGAAGAATTCACAAGAGGAGCAAGTAAGAATTCTCTACTACACAACTACTTTCTTAATAAATATTTTTGGCCTCTGATTATCAATCTAATTATGACTTGTCATAATATTTTCAGGAAAACCATACTACTTCAGGCCATCCACCTGGAACAATCATTAAGTGTATTACTGCACAAGTAATTCAAACTCCCCAAGGTTTGTAATAGTTAATTTCCTTAGTATGCATAACTACTTATGCCATAATTTGTAAGCTTTGGCCTGAAACATACATTATATGTTCAAATAATGTTAGACAAGGAAATTAAGTTATTCCACATTGTTTTAATATGTCTTTCAGAGAAATATATTTTGCCAAGTTACATAACATAATTATGGTTTATTTACACTCGGTTGGTTGCAGCCCTCCATGTAACACGGCCGTTAGCTCAATGTAAAAAGTACGGGTTTCTATCTTTTCTTCTTCTCTTGTGGGTTTTTCTTACAGATATTTTTTAAATTAATTTATAGTTGTTTTCAATATATTATACCCAATTAAAAAACACCTTTACAACAATGACAAATAAATAAACAATTAATTAATCATTCTCTATCCTCTGAATAAGAGGTCTTAGGACAAGAATAAGAGAAAACTGGGAATCTATGTGGTCTGAAATTCCACTAACGAATAAATTGAGAAGAATAAAGCCGACAGCACTGAAAGGGGTAATCGGAGAGAAGAGGTGGTGATGACTAGGTTGAGGATTGGTCACACAAACTTAACCCATGTACACTTAATAAATAAAGAAGCTCACCCTACGTGTCAAATTTGTAAGGAACCACTAACTGTCAACCACATTCTTGAAGAGTGCTCAGCACTCAACAAGTACTTTAAAAAACATGACGTACCTAGAAAGTCAAGGGCCATATTAAGTGACTCATCAGAATCTAGTAATAAAATTATTGATCTGTTAAAAGATGCTAACCTATTTAACAAAATATAAATCATAGAAATAAGTGTATATAAATGTAAATATATGTACATATATTTATTATTTTTAAAAATAAATAAATAAAAAATGTAATATATTATTATTAGCTGTTGTTTTTTCAATGTTAATATCATTGTTAGAGTGAAATTATGATTTTTACATAGTGTAAATAAATGTAAACAATTAACTAGTATTAATTAAGGACAGTATAATTATTTCTTATAGTTTGTAGAATAGACATTTCTCATAATTAAAAGGGCGTGATAACCTAGATGTTAATCGCCTAAACAAATGCATATCTATCTATCTATCTACCCTCTGATACAGAAACTTCAGTCAGTGGATTAATACAATTTGTAAATACTAAAGGGAATGAGTTTTTTTACTATAATTTTATATATATAATGAAACAACTTGTAAGCTCAGCGTATCTTCTTTGTAGCAGGGTAGTCTATTGCATGCAGCTGTATTTCACTAGGTTTTTGATAATTTGTTGTAATAATCACACCTTGACGTCAACTCGTAATCTCCTTATGGCTGGCCTCCTAAGCAACTGCTTTTTTCATGATTTCCAATTCTAACCCTTTAAAGAAAGTTATTTATCTTCTCTAGGCATTCTAGGGTTTTACAGAACTAAATAAGACTTGATTATTATCCCCACAAGTGGTAATTGGTCGAAAGATATTGTTAATATCCATTTCCTCTCCATGGGAAGGTGAAAAAGAACAGTAGAGAGGTCCCTCACAAACTTTCTCCTCAGCAATCAGATAAAAGGTTAAAAATTTGTTAACTGCTTTTCAGAATGCTACAAGGAAGCTATTTGATAAATGCTTTGCATTTTTTTTTTTTTTTTTTTTTTTTTTTTTTTTTTTTTGTATTTTGAAGTTATTATTCATCACAAATTTGTTTCTGATCAATGCTCAATGGATCAAGCAATTGGCTAGTAGCAGATGGCTAATGACGGTAGATAACAATGGACTATACTTTTTATTAAGCTTATATTTGTATTTTATATCAAATAAATAATAATGCAAATATTTAGTTGTAAATTGGTCATTTTTTGAAATAAATCTTATTTTATAAGTTAAAATGAATTTAAAGCTGGGAGAAGAGTATTTAATAGAAAATCTCAAGATTTTTTTTCTTAGTTACAAATTATATTTATGGTTTACAATCCCTAATTAAATTTATGCATTGATTAATCAGAATTTGTAGTGTGGACAGTCTAGAATTTTTTTCCTTTACTGCTACTAGACTACAGTAATTGTGAAGTAATTTGTAATAGAATTTTCAGCAAATCTTTTCTGTTCCTTAAACTGATTTTTTTTTTTTTTCCCCATGAATTCAGTATGTAGGTGAATGAGTTAGGTTTATTTTTTGTTGTCATCTTATTCGAACCACTATAGAAAAAAAAAATATCAACTTCTAGCTCCTTAGAAGTTATAATATACATTAAAAAAAAAAAATGTATTTGTCATTTTGCTTTGTTAAATTGCAAGTAAGAATTTATTATAGTTATCAAATCTGATGATAATTGTGGTAATGTAATCCCACATTTCATTATTAATTTGAATCGTACAGGGAGCTAGAAAAAAAAACTATTTCAGCCGGGGATCGAACTTGGGTCCCCCACTATCTGGGCGGATGAGGTATTTTAATTATTTACTACAAGTTCTATAATTCTGTTTATTGATTTTTATTTCCCTTTTCTTTTATTGCCCATTATAGGCTAGTCAAGCTTAAGCAAGTAAATTCTTGTCCATGATCTCTCAAAAACTTTACTCTTGTAAAACAATGTTTACCATACCTCTCTGTCATTGTTCAGTGCCTGGTACAGGCTGCAGTAGCATAATTATTCTTTAAGGTTCCCATTGAAGCTTAATATGGTTTAGCAAAATAGACACTGGGTTCATGAATACCTTTTCTTATTGTGCTATACATTCTAGTGATACATTTTTTCTTTCTTAAATAGGACCTCGAATAGTACTTCAAGGATTAACGGGTTCAAACTTCTCATCCTCCCAGCTTGCCATCATCCAGCAACAAGTCAAGCAGCAGCTTCTGAAGGGTAGGCCTACAAAATTTTCTTTAATTATATTTGTCCAAATCTTGATCCTTCTTAGTAAGATTTATATTTCAACAGTGTCTCTTAATAATTAACCATGTGTTAAACAATTTTAGTGGGAATGAGCAATGTGTGAATTTAAAGCATTGATTATTTAATTTTTTTTTTTTTAGTTTTGTTCTCATATTGTATATGTGGGACTAAAACACAAAATAGATTTTGCACACACAGATTTTAATCATTTCCTTTCTTTCAAATACAAAATAAACCTACCAAATAAATTTAAAACATGAAATATTAATCTAAAAAGTTTTATACAGGAAATACAAGGGAGTTGGAATAAAGAAATCTTACTACCTTATTCGGGACTCCAACCCGGGTCTCTTGCTTTCTGGACAAATATTCTGGCCACTATACCTCCGAGACAAGCTAGATAATCTCTCCAACTCCCCGCATTTTACTCCGAGTTTAGACCCCCAAGTAAGACGATTATATCGTCTTATGCTCGAAGGAGCTAACTTTGTTGACTATTTGATAGACTCTCACTTTTTCCTATATTTCTTTTTTTTAAATATAAATAATGATTTTAGTTGTGGTATTTAATCCCACGTTAAATTTTATATAAGAAATACATTTTTTATACTAACTCCCTTGCATTTCTTGTATACAACTTGTGTGAACAGTACACAACCATTGAAGCATATGTAGAAGCATACCATACATACTTCCAAAACTATATCAGCCATGTAAAGTTATTATATTTAACTAATTATGTTCATAATTTTAGTATTAAAATTAAAAATAATAAAATGGAGAGTTTTTTTTTACCATAAATAGTATTGTTAGATGTCGTGAATATGGGATCCTGGTGACAAGACGTCTACTCTTGCCTGCCTCCTCTAGCCCTGAAGAGATGGCTTACAATGTAAGCTAAAATGTTGGCAGATAATTTTAAAAATACACATTTTTTAAATTTGTATTTTTTTTGGATCTACCTTGACCGAACCCCAACAAAAAGGCATCTAATGATATTTATGAATGTTAATATTATGTATGAATATTATGTAGGCTGAGCTCCTTCCTTAGTCTTCCATCCCAGTTATTCTAAAGCCAGCATTCACCTTCTTACCCTTTACTCTCATTGCTCTTTCCTGCTTAAATGAAAAAGTAGTGATTTACTCTTTTTAAGTTCATCTTAAATGAAAAACATAAAAAATCAGCATAAATTATCCAAACTGCTTGAAAAAGTTTTCTATTTTGTTACTTGTTTCTTAAGTAAACCCACACTCAGTAATAAATTTTTCTTAAAATATAAGCAGATCATTCAATTTATAATTACATTATTGCAATTTTAATTTCATTGCCATAATTGAAACTGTCACGCACACAAATTTTATAATCGTATATTCTATTACAGTTAAACTCCAACCCATAATAGCTTGATTTTATTTTTCTCTAAAAAGGACAAACATATTTATTGTAAGTATCTAAGTAGAATAAAAATGTTTAATTGTGTAGACGTAAATATTTTGCTATCTAAATAGGCCTATTAAATTGTTTTCTATCAGATAAACTTCTGCTCCAAAAGATCTGAGCTTAAAGAAAAAGCCAAAGTATTTATAACAGAAACCTAAATTTCATTAATTGTAAAATAACATTTTACATATTTACTTTTTTATGAAATGAGGATTATCAGGAATTCTGTCCTGGTAGTTGAAGAATGAAAAATTAATTCGTAACCAAAAAAGTTTTTATTTTAACCAACATTTTGGCCTGAATTTCAGGACTAATATGATGGGGTGGAGAGAGAAAGAGAGATACCCTGATAAAGGCCTGAAATTCAGAACGAAACATTGGCTAAAGTAAAAACTTTTTTGGTTCTTTAATTTTAACAAACTAATTTTTAGTTCTTTAACTACCAAAACTGAATTCCTGATAATCCTCTGTTCATAAAACTTGACGATCAACAAATTTACCTCTAAATTGATTATATTTTTGTTTCATTAATTATCAAAGTTTAGTAAGGATATTATTTCGGAGGCCTTCATTTATTTTATTTGACATATTAATGTCATGAAATTTATTACTAATTACCTTATCAGAGATAAGATATTATCAATATCACTAACAAACTAAAAATTTAATATTTTATAAATAACAAAATTATTAGAACAAAAATATTAATTTCAATGTATCTGTCTTATTCCTTATCAATTGGTCTAAATTTTAAACTCTTATTTCAAATTTGGAATTTAATTTAGCCCTTTTGATGTTAAAATAAAGTATTAATAATTTTTTGGGGGGAGGGCAGGAGGTACTGCTAATATTTTGTATTATGTTGAGTGACAGTTAATTTCTCCTCAGATAGGTTGTGGTGAATTACATTTCTCACTTTGGATGTTAGTAGGACTTTTTTGAGAGAGGACCTGAAGCAGAGGAATACTAACATGTGCTGTTAACTAATGGTTAGCGAGAACCTAGATCAGGATTGACACAGTACTGAACCTCATTGTCAAAATGGTTGAAACCTTTATTTCTATTCATTATTTGTTTGTAACTAAAATATTAATAAAAAGAGTCCTATATTTTTTAATTGTTTTAATTTCCTTTTTATAATTATTTATTGATGTATTAGCTCAAGCAGAAGGTGGTAACCAAGGAGTCCTGGGGCCAACTAAGATCTACTTGGCAGTTCAGCCATCACCATCTCTTGTTAAGGCTGACCAGTCATCTGAGCTAACTCCTTCTGTGAAGACTCCCCTCAAGACTCCTGTCATCAAAGAAGAACCTCAGTCCCCTGTAGGTACTAGTATAAGTGGGTTGAAATATGCTGCCTTTAAATTGCATATGGGACCTTCTTAATATTCAAACAAATGTTACAAAATCAGGAATTTACTATGATGAAAATACATATGCATATGTACATTCTGTTACATTACATTCAGAATAATAAAAAAGGCCATAAAGAACAATAATTAGTTAAACCGTGTGTATTTTTACACTTTAGCTTTTAAATGAAATGTTTTAAAAGTTATATTTTATGATTGAACAGTTATAAGTTTTGGTTTACCTGAACCTGATTTAATGCTCTACTAAGAACCACAAATTCTAATTTTCCAAAGCTGAGATAGAGTTTATGGAAACTTTAAATTGTAATTAATGCTCTATTAGACATAATTGTCAATTAAGTAATATCAAATTTAATCTAAAGCATTGAAAATTTTTTATCTAAATAATATCCCATGATCAATAAAATAGCATCTTTAAGAATTAGAACACATTTTTCTCAAGCACAAGCCTTCATTAACATTAACATTAATAAATTCTGTAAACCTGTAAAGTTAGTTGATTGTAAATAAGAGCTTGGTTTTTTTCACTAATGTAATCACTAAGGGCCAGGATTATTACAGCCACCCTTTTCTATACACCCATGATATTGGGCATGCTTTTATTTCTCAATAAAAAAGCCTCTCCAGGGTCGGATTCAAGTTTGGTAGATAAAATTACCTCTATTGTGGCCAGGCCGACACCCCTGAGGGCCTATATTGAACTCAAAATGTAGTTTGGACATTCAATAGAAAAAAAGAAAACCATAACATTAAAAAAAATTATTTTTAAATATTGTTTTTGTCAAAAAAATTGCTTCAAGTGAGGTTTAACATGAAACCTGACAGTTAATTAATTTCCTTTTCCTCCAGAGGCTGTAATTTTCAAATACATATATAAAGTAAATTATTGGTGTCATAAATTAAAAAGATTTCTCATAAGTATGTTCTTATAAAATTGCAAAATAGATTAGGAGTAGAGCTTTCCAGGAACTGAAATTTGGTTAGAAATATTTGGATGGTTTATCATTCACAATTGCTAATTTACTTAAGACAACTTGATACTTATCATTGTAATAAATTATATTTTATTCAGAAGAACAAACTAAAATTAAGATTGGAGTTTTCTGGAAATTTATATTTTAACTATAAAAATTCGNGCCATATGTTTGGTCGAGGATGAAAATGCACGGGACTCTTACTGCAGGGATTGTCCTCGTGGCTGTTTTACCCCCCTGCAGTCCGCGGCCAAACACGTTTCCCGACCATCGAGTCGCTGCTATTAATGGTGCGTTGTCCATTCCTTTTTTTTTTTTTTTTTTTTTTTGCATTATATTTGTATAAAATTTATACTTTATTACTGCTTCTATAACAATAAAAATAAAAATATTTTTTATGCTATTCTTCAGTTGTTTTTTTATAGCTGTTTTTCCTTTTTTATTTATAGATGAAATCAATTGTAAATGGTCAGCAAATATTGGAGGTCCCAGCACCTACTAATGTGAAGCCTGGAGGGAAATTTGTCTTAACTCCAGACTATATTCAACAGAGTAAGAGTTCATTTTTATCATTCTGAATCTAAAATACATTTGTGAATTATTATTCAAAATCCAGCTAATTAAGAAGGCAATCTGTTTTATTCTTATCTTCAATTGCTTTGTTATACCTTCATTAAGAAAATCCTTCCTACTGAATAGCAGTTCTATAGCAACCAGTTGTTACCATAGTCACCATCATATATAATATTTATACAGATGAGTTATTCTCCATTAACTGTTTAACAATGAGAGTTTGGTTGGAGCCACTCATCACTGATTTATTTTCAATACCTCTAAAAGTTTTATATTTTAGTTATCCTATTCTCTCTAAAAAAATTTTCTATGAAAACACCTGTTATGCATCATGTAATGTAATGCTTTATACTCTATATTTGCTCTAAACTCTTTAAATGATTGAACTTCTGATAATATTATTCTTGCTACAATGTTTGTTTTAAAACTTAATTTAAACATATTTTGCTCTTTTACATATTTGAATTACTATCTACTACTATTATCTATCATTTTGCTGCTAAATTAGTTTAAGAGCTGAATTTCAAGAACTTATATTTGTTACCCTCTGTTAATTAAACATTTTAACTATGTTAAAATTAAAAAGTTAAATATAAACATATTTTTTTTAAAGTAAAGGTCTTGTTTTTAGACATATTTATATTTTTAATTTTTTTATAAATGCATTAACTGAACCAAGTTTAAACAAAGGTGAGTGAAATAAATGAGAAATGGTCAAAAACCTCCCCAGTTCAATGAGCCTTTGATTGAGAACCTCCACCTGCCAGCAGAACCAAGTTTAATTTTACAAGTTGAGGGAAGGATTGCTTATTTCTCAAAATGTTACTAAAAAAGAAGAACCACTTTAAATAATTTCTAGAAACATTATAACTAACTTAATTTTATTTTTAGCTATAAAAAATGCTTTGAAGCAAGAAAACTTGAATCCTGAGGTTGAGGAAAAGCTTATTAAACTGCAGAGGTATCAGGAGAAGCAGATGAAGGAGGAGCCCCCCACTAATGTGGTATCGCAGGCGACTATTTCTCCAGCACCAGGACTCACTAACATAACAAGAAAGCGGCCACTTCTTCAGGATAATGAGCCTTCTCTTGAACCCCCTCCTCTCAAGAAGAAGATAACCAAGATCGATCAAAAAGACCTCAAGTAAGCAAACAGTAATATATTTACATCTTCATAATCTGGTGGAAAAGCGTATCACAAAACATATGAAATTACTGGTAAAATCTTTGTTTAAATATTTGTCTTCTAAGAAATGAGGTAAAATTACATAAACTATAAACATGTATCCTGTCTTAAAATGTTATAAAATAACACATAAGCTTATAATTTTTATTTACTCTTTCACTTATTTAAAGTGAACTCAAATATTATTCTTATGCATGTCTATGAATCATCATTTATTTGGTGCAGTAATTTCAAGGCTTATTCATGATGTGTATATTTGCAAATAAAAGATAATTTTCAAAAATGTTTGTCTATATGTTATTGGTCATGAAATGCAAAGAACTCCAGTAAAAAATGAGGCTCAATTTGTTATTTTTATTTTGAATTCACAAAAATTCTTATAAATAACTTTGTGTGTGTGTATCTGTTCAAATTCCAGCAATTTTTGAAATTCTGTATGCAAGATTATATCTAAAATTGTTAGATAAGTGCTTTCATGGCTGAAATCGGCCAAAGCATTTTTAAACAAATCATCTTGGCTGCCATTCTTTTAATACTAAATATAAAATGTAAATGTCTAACAATTATGTTGTCTAATAATTTTATAAAATTACTAATTATACAAGATATTTAATCATTACACTAAAAGGATTGTGTAGGTACCCATCTTATAAAACAGTTGAAAACAAATATGGTCTTTAGCTTCATTACAAAATGGTGGTCAGCTAAATTAACAAATCTTTGGCTGGATTTGTGAAATCAGGCGAGAGGGTTATTGCTGAGTTTTATAGATGTAACCACAAATTTCCCCTACTTTGGCAAGCTTACATCACTCTTTCCTTCTGGACAGTCTATAGCCAAACAAGATCATATATTTTAATCTTATTCTTCAAATTATGTATTTGCTTTTAATTATTTTTTATATGAGACCTCATATGCCCCTCTCTTATATGAGACATGCGAAGTCTGATATAGTTTCAGCTGTTCCCACGTGGCTGACTTTCTTATTTGCTGCTGAAGGCTTTCATGACTGAAAGTTCCTTATCAAAGAGCAATAAATCCAGCTCATGAAATGCAGTTTCGTAATACTCCAGACGATGCTCTCGTTGCTATATCGGTTATCTATTTAGATTGATACCGAAGTCAAAAAATCGACCCAGTTCCATGTAATTTTTTATATTTTTTTTATTTAATGCTAAGCGCTCCCTAAGGCAAATACAGAAACATCGCAGCTCAGACTCCATCGCTGGTCATGATGTCCCAGCTGCATTCGACTATCTTCATCTATTATTGATTTAGACTTGCGATGAAGTTCAGTATTCAAGTTAAAATTGACCCCATGTACAATTTTTTATATAATGCTGTTCGTGTTTAAATCATAAGATCTAATCATCACATCTGAGGTTCCATCACACATCAAAATATTCTAAAAGAGATCAAGCTTTCTTCATTCCATGTTGGTTTCATCAGTTAACAAACTTAAATATTCAGTTTAGCAATAACTCATCCAATTCGACCACTTCGTCAGAGCTCTGACACCATCATGTCTGATACAAGATATTTTCCTATCTCGCTATTTATGTTAAATAGTCATAAATATTTAATTCTTCCATTTCTTGAAGAAGAGAGTTTTTCTTTTCCTTTACAAGTTCTGTTATTTGTTAGAGCTTAGTGGCATACCTGGTAGCGGTTATTGAAATGCAATACTGCAATCTATTGCAATCTAATCAATTCTTATCCCAATATGTAGTCTCGTGGTTTACTTTGTTACACATCAGGCCGATGTTTGTGGGTAGGAAGCGTCCTTCAAGGGCAAATGTTGGATAGCCATACAGTCCATCGGAGAACGTAAGAGATACAACACGTCCATATTTCTTGTGAATATCACTCTTGGATACAATTACCTACTAGTATGAAGGCAATGCGAACAGCCCTAGTGGGAAAATTTTAAAGATTTCTAGAAATGAGAAAGGCTTCTAAAAGTTACTGATGATATTCAATAAAAAAGCAGAAGATTGGGTTTCTGTGTTTATTATCCTACGTAAATTTTAAATAATTAATGAGAGGGAATAGAATAAAAATATTAGGTTTCTGTCTTCAAATTATATAAAATAAGTCGAGTTATTGACATCACTACGACATCCATAAGGCATGTNTTTAGATTTTATAAATATTATTTTTTTGTGGTGTTTAATCCCACATAAATTTTAACAATTTTTAGTGCAAGGGAATACCACAAAAAAAAAAATTATAAGGATTTTTGATATTTTTCTGCATTATAAAGTGCTAATACAATTAATTACATTGTGGTCAAGTTCTTCATTTTTGAATTTCCAAAATCCATTTTTGGTTTGATGTTATAAGGATGTTACTTTTAATAGGGTGTTATATAAGGTTGACTATAAAGCCACCTATTTACACTGGAAAAGGGTAGAACATGCAAAATATCTGGAAATTAAATAGATACATAAGAACCTAGCTTGATAAGTAATTTATTTGATGGTGGGATATTGGATTCTACTGGCTGATTTGTAGTCAATTAGTATGATATAACCTGTTTTGGCTCAAAATCTGCTCTGGTAAACTATAAAAAGAGTCTAAAAGAAGAGTTTTTTGACTGTAGATATTATAATTAGATTATATTAGTTGGGTTTCGGTCAAGGTAGATAAAAAAAAAAATACAAATTAAAAAAAAAAAGTGTATTTTTTTTTTTAAAAGATTATCTGCCAACGTTTCGGCTTACATTGTATGCCATCTTCAGGGCTGTCCTCCACATCTCTGAAAAAATAGCCAAATCAAAAACCTTAATATTACAATCAATAATTTCAAGTCCACTCTTTGTAGGGATATCAATGTTGAAGATGTTAAGATAATGACTAAAATCCTCACTGGCATTTTACAACAAACAAATAACAAAAAAAAAAGACTCAAATGTTAAGAAAATTCCAAAATTCTTAGTGACAAAGTCACTATCTATCCAACTAGTGACCCCAATTGGTTCCATAACATCTCCGTAGATATCCCCCCTCCTGTTCAGAAAATATTTCTAGGCCCTAATTTCTCAGTCCCTCCACAAGATTCTAATTCAAATATTCCTAAATTAATAGTTGATTTAGAATCCATTTATATACACTCCCATCATTCTGTTAGTGAAGACCAGAGTAATTGTCACGTTTTAGAATTAGTAACATTTTCACCAACTACCTACATTCCTTCAAATCTGACGACTCCCTCCTCTTCTCTGAATTCTCCTCAGATCTCAAAGCGACCCGGAAATTTAAAAAAAACCTTAACAACAATATCATAATTACCAAAGCCGATAAAGGAAATAAAACGGTCATTATGGACAGAAATGAGTATAATAAAAAAATGCTCAATTTACTTTCAGACAAAACCACATACACACCCACAACAACAAAGACCCTACACCAACACTCATTAAAAAATGCAATAACCAGATTAGAAAACTACGTGACACAACACACATAGACAAATATAAATATTATAACCTTATTTCTTATAATTCTCTAGCACCTAGGTGTTACGACCTTCCCAAAACTCTCAAACCAGATAATCCCCTCCGCCCCATTGTCTCCAATATAAACTCTCCCGCATCGAAGCTCAGTAAATTTCTCCTTCCATCCTTAGCCGACAAAATCATTATGACATAAAAAACTCATTTGACCTTTAAAACACAGCTTGAATTTTTAATTATACCTAAAGGATACATTTTTTGCTCATTAGACGCGGAATCCCTCTTCACTAACATACCTATAGACAAAACCCTTCAAATTATTGATAAACATTGGAATACAATCCGAGACCATACTACAATATCCCGGTCGACATACCTTGAGTCCCTTTCCCTTTGCTGTATGTCAGGCTATCTCCTTTACCCAGGTAAATACTACAACCAGATTAACGGTCTGGCTAAGGGAAGTAACCTTGCTCCCAACATTTCAAACATCACCCTTAATGAACTCCTCACAGAGGGCCGACACCCCCTGCAGTCTCTCGACGTGCCTCGTTCAAGGTCATCAACTTTTACCAGTTCGTAAGATGTACATAGCATTAGTTTGTAATGAACTCCTAGACTCTCTCTTTCCCCCCTTTCAACGACATTTTCTTCCTTAAAAAATATGTTGAGGACCTCTTCCTCATTCTCAATTCAGAAAAAATCCCCCAGATCCTTACTGCATTTAACTCATACCACCCTCGTCTAAAATTTATCATTGAAATGGAATCTGATTATCAACTCCCCTTCCTTGACACCCTTATTATCCGTAACACCAATGGCTCTATCTCCACTGACTGGTATACCAAGCTCACATACTCAGGTCGTCTCCTCCACTTCAACTCATCTCACTCTCATCATCAAAAAATTAATGTGGCCAAAAACCTCGTCTACAGATCACTAACACTCTCTGACAAGATATTCCACCGCAAAAATATTAAACGTGTTACCATTGTCCTGTCCAATGGTTTTCCTACTCACACCATTAAAAAACTTGTAAAATAATTTTTCCAACTATCCCCCTCCCCCAAAATAACGACCACCTTTTCCGTTCTCTTCCTAATATTCCAAAACTTTCTGAAAATATTAAGAAATCTCTCAAAAAAACTTTCTGTAACNTGTATTTTAAACTCTCCTGAAATAAGAAAATATTTTCACAATGGAGACATTTTTTATGAGTTTCATTGCCCTGCAATAAATATTATGCACGCTGCAATAAAAAAAAAAAAAGTTTCTACTTAGAAATATTTAATTTGGTTGTGGTATTTTATCCCACGAAAATTTCAAACAATTATTGAGAGGGAATAGAATATAAAAAACTATCTGTCCCAGCCAGGAATCGAACCTGAATCTCCTGCTTACCGGGCTGGGAGAGATAGTTTTTTATATTCTATTTCCTCTCATTAATTGTTTGAAATTTCTACTTAGACTTCATATTTGAGGAAATTCATTCCTCTTAATATTCATATTTTGTTCAATAACGAACTCAACCTTTCTCTTTCTACTCCTAAATGACCAAAAAAAAAAATTAATAAGAATAAAAGCTAATTACGGCCCAAAACTTTGATAAGTGCTCTGGCTAACCTATATCCTGATTGCTTAATTTCACGGTAAAACTCCTAAAATGATATTTTTTTAAATCAATAAATAGTTTTTTTTATCCGACAACTCTGGACTGAATACAGTGCCCACTACAACATCAAAGCTTAATACTTCTCACACTGTATTACACTCGCACTATTTTGTATTATATAGACCATGTCCTACTTCTATACCCTGGACAAATCTGACTAAACAACTTTGTCTTCCGTTCATTATCACTTACAGTTAAACATGCTTTAAAAAAAAAAAAGTTTCTACTTAGAAATATATAATTTGGTTGTGGTATTTTATTACCACAACCAAATTATATATTTATTACTGTTTAATGTTATTCAATTATTTTTTTAATAAGTTGTTGTCTGCACGTTTTTTAAATTTTCTTACATATCTTTCTACATTCATACTTTTGATTTCACATTATATTATTGTAATTCTGTATTTTAATATTGTCAATTATTATTTTATTCCCATGACATTGTATTTCTACAGCCCTGAAGATGGCTTACAGTGTTAGCCGAAATGTTGGCAAATAATCTTTTTTAAAAAAAACTCTTTTCATGGTTATTGATTCTACGGGAAATAGGGTTTTTTGTTTGTCCAATGTAAGAACCATGGCAATTAGGTGTGAAACAGGGAATTTTGTGGACCCAATTAGTTCTGTTAGGAAGGGAGATGGGGTCTTTGAGGATGGTGTAAATAGATTTTAGTTTGTTGTTGGTGGAAAAAAAAAGCTTAAGGTTAGGGAAAGTTATTCTGAGAGATTTCTTAATATATTCAGAAAGTTTTGGAATATAAGGAAAAGAACGGAAAAGGTGGTCGTTATTTTGGGGGAGGGGGATAGTTGGAAAAATTCTTTTACAAGTTATTTAATGGTGTGAGTAGGAAAACCATTGGACAGGACAATGGTAACACGTTTAATATTTTTGCTGTGGAATATCTTGTCAGAGAGTGTTAGTGATCTGTAGACGAGGTTTTTGGCCACATTAATTTTTTGATGATGAGAGTGAGATGAGTTGAAGTGGAGGAGACGACCTGATTATGTGTGCTTGGTATACCAGTCAGTGGAGATAGGAGCCATTGGTGTTACGGATAATAAGGGTGTCAAGGAAGGGGAGTTGATAATCAGGTTCCATTTCAATGGTAAATTTCAGACGAGGGTGATATGAATTAAATGCAGTAAGGATCTGGTGGATTTTTTCGGGATTAAGGATGAGAAAAAGGTCGTCGACATATTTTTTAAGGAAGAAAATGTTGTGTAACAGGGGAAGGATAGAGTCGAGGAGGTCGTTAAGGGTGATGTTTGAAATATCGGGAGCAAGGTTATTTCCCATAGCCAGACCGTTAATCTGGTTGTAGTATTTACCTTGGTAAAGGAGATAGCCTGACATACAGCTAAGGGAAAGGGACTCAAGGTATGTCGACCGGGATATTGTAGTATGGTCTCGGATTTCTTTTTCAGGAGATATAAAGTTCCATTTTTATTTCCCTGTAGCACATTAAGGTTTAGTTCCATAGCTGATATTAATGTTAACTCTAAAATGAAATACTTTTTATAACATATTATAAAATGACGTATTTTTTTCTATTTAAACAGAACACCTGGGGCCTGAGAGACCCGACAATATATTTTTTTTTTACCTTGGAAATTACAATATATTTTATTTCATGTTACAAAATAAACATTGAGACACTACTAGAATCACATTAATTAATAGAAAATAATTATATTTTTTAAGAAACTAAAAAATGGTTATAAGGAGAGGATTATCAGGAATGTGGTTTTGGTTAACTACCAAGACCAAATTTATGATAATCCTCTCGTTATAAAAATTGGCTATCAACAAATTTACCTCTAAATTATAAAATGTTTATTTCAAAATTTTCTTTTTCAGGACAAATTTGAAATATTAATATAATTAATTGTCTAACGCTAGTCAAGAAAATATATTTTCTTTTTATTAAAAAACAATATATTTCAAGATGTATTAAATTAATGAAGTCAAGTTCTATGAAGAGAGGATTGTCGGGAATTTGGTCATGGAAGTTGAAGAATTAAAAGCAATTTGTAACCAAAAAAGTACAAATTAGTTTTTAATCATTAACTAACACGACCAAATTCCCCACAATCTTCTCTTCATAGAACTTGACGGTCAATAATTCATTTCATATGTATTAAATTAATTTTTATGAGAAGTAACATAAGAAAATGTATTTACCATTTCATCTTCCGGGTTGGACCGAGTCAAATTGTTCTTATTTGCCGAGCTTTCGCACATCATGTGATGGCTTCTTCAGGNACAACTCTCATTCTCTTTTCAGCCCTGAAGAAGCCATCACATGATGTGCGAAAGCTCGGCAAATAACAACAATTTGACTCGGTCCAACCCGGAAGATGAAATGGTAAATACATCTGACGACCGACGAAGCCTACGTGAACATCTAAGAAAATGTGTTCACTACTAACAACAAACCAATGACCAGCAGCATTCTTGGCAGATTGGTGCTTTTCACGAAACTATATTTGTTCTTATCCTTCTCATGGAACTCAAATTACTGTTTTCTTTTCCTCATTGGTCCTCATGAAGTTTTATCTATTCATCTCCCATTTGGCATATTGGAAACATTGGATCTTCTCAGTGTTGTGTTTTGCAATTGACATTTTTTATGGGGTTCGCACATAATTATTGCATCTTATGCAAAATCACACCTCATTTTCAGTATTTTTTACAAGTTTTTATTAGTCTTGATACAACTTTATTGATCTTTAATAAGTTATCATCTCTACACCTTCTCAATGACTGGGGTTGCTCCAATAGTGAGCTTGTCCACAGATTGACCTTTTATCTTCAACTGTTTCTCAACCAAGACAAAACTCATTAACCCATTTCTTCACATAGGTATTTGAAGGAGTTTTTTTTTTCTCTTTTTTAATTTTTGAAGATGTCAACTTTTCTCTCCCCCCTCCTTCCATTTTTACAGAATTTTAAACTTTTTTTCCAATGAAAAGTTAGTCTCTTTTCAGAACTTTTCATTTTCATTTTTAATTTATTGTTTTATTTTATTATTATTTAACTTTTTAACTTGTAATTTCTCATTTGGACTAATTTTTTTTATCTATCTAGAATGATGTAGCCCTGGAGATAGCCAGCAGAACAAAGGCAGAGAGAAATAAGCAAGATGAAGTGCGAGTGAGCGGAAGCTCCAAGCGCAAGTCAGCAGCTCTACCAACAGTAGTGATGCCAGGTCGGGGAAAGACAACTCTGGCACGTCGAAATTCCAGCCCACCTCCTCAACCTGCTCTCCCAGCTCAGCCACCCCCACCAATATCTAACCACCGCACAAAGAAGGAGAAGCTTCTTTGTATCTGTAGGACACCTTACGATGAAACCAAGTGAGTGCTTGTGAACTATAACTATATTTTGTCTGGTGAAAATAGCATATTCAGCTCTTAACAGTTTATTAAACACTTCATTGGAAGTAATTTGGTCACATTTGTAATCCTCCTCTACTATTTTTTTTTATAGATTCTATGTTGGCTGTGATCTTTGTAACAATTGGTTTCATGGTGACTGTGTCGGTATTACTGAAGAAATGAGCAAGAGCATGTCTGAGTTCATTTGCAGTGAATGCAAGCATGCTCGGGAGACTCAGGAGCTTTATTGTTTGTGCAAACAGCCCTATGACGAATCACAGTAAGTGAATCAGAATCTTACACGATTTTCATTCAAGTTGGGACTGTGGTTGACTATTACTGGTATTTGTCAAAGATAAATTTTGTGATGCTTACCTGATGTGTGGCTTGCAAGAGACTTCCTCTCTTACAGCTCTAAAATAACTAATTACAGCTCATTATGTTTTAAAATTAATCTTCAACTGATGACAAGGCTCTTCAGCAGGTTACCCACTTTGTCAAATAAATATAGTTAATTTTAATGCCACCAAGTACTGTACCTATCTTCTTACTCTTCATGTAGGAAATTTTATTTATTTCCAAGTAATTATTAATAATTATAAGTAAGCAATTTTAATATTACTAAAATAGGTCTCACATAGAGAATATTTGTAACCAAAATTGCACTAATTCTTGTCGAGCAGAAATATTATTATTAGGCTGGAACATTGAGCCTGAGGCACCCTGTGAGTGGGCGGGCAGGCATGCTTGTGTGTAATGATATCTTCCTAAAATTTTAAAACAGAGATATATCAGAAACTTTAATAATTATTTGCTTTAATAATATACTCCAATCCAGTCCCTTAATTGCAATCTCTGATTTAAATTAATAACTGATTGATTTGAAGGTTTTACATATGCTGTGACCGATGTCAAGACTGGTTCCATGGGAGATGTGTAGGGATTCTTCAATCTGAAGCTGATAACATTGATGAATACGTTTGTCCTAATTGTGAGAGAAATAAAGGGATGAACTGTGTCAATATGAAAAACCTGAATGTTAAAGATTTTGAAGCTCTTAGGAAACTCATAAAACAAATACAGGTGATTCAGATTTTTTTTTTTTTTAAGTTAGCAATATATTTCTGTTGTATTAGTTATTACCCTATTTATTTATTTATTTTTTCTAGGCACATAAAAATGCTTGGCCTTTTATGGAGCCAGTTGATCCTAATGAAGCACCTGACTACTACAAAGTTATCAAAGAACCAATGGGTAATTTTTTTTTTTTCTTTTTTTCTCCCTTCACAAATGCTTAATTATTTTTGCTTCTTATATTGAAGTTCCATAGAGATTACCATTAAATAGGCATATTATGCATCGGGTGGCTTATTCTGATTTTACTTCAGACTTCCCCTGTATTTTGTTTTCAGTTTTAGTGAGGAACTACTGTTAAAATAATACTGATGTTCTATTAATTTATTTTTGTTTGTCCATTATGTTGAAATTCAAATAAATTTATTTAAGAAAAATATTGAGGCTATAATTTGTAAATAAATACTAAAATCACACTACTTTTTAAGGAGTGAAAATTAATTATGATTAGCTTCTTTATGTCATTACAGCCTTAATGAACATTCTGTCCATTCTTTTAGTTATAGCTCTATTCAAATGATAGATCTATTCACCATGTTATATCAAGTTATTAGCATTACTATATTTTAGCTTAATTATAGAAATCACTGTTTTTACATTTGAAGAAATATTTTAAACTTGCCCAGCTTAGTCATATGCTTATTTTTAGTGAACTCCATAGGAATGTAGCTATTGAGTTTCTTGCCAACACAAAAATTTCGAAACTTTTTTTATATTTCCTCCGATCCTGTGTATTAGGCCCTAAAATTCTCTTCATCAATCCTATTGCCCTGAGGAAGTCCTATAATTTATACCAAAATTTTGGCAATAATAAAAACTTCTTTGGTTTATTTCTTTAAAATAATAAGATAGAATCCCTAGTCTATCACTCTTCATAAAATCAAGTTATTGTGAGAAACCGAATGAATAAGAGTTAGGATTATTATCTGAAATGCCAAGTAACAAATAAAAAGTATTTTCCTTGCAACAGACTCATATTTTCCTTTCTATATAATAGCTGGCTGGTGAAGATTCTCAATCAAAGGTGGGTGAAATAATTGAGAAGTGGTCAGTAACTTTCACAGTTAATACATATATTTTCAATGCAGATTGCTTTTGAGGCTAGTATTTCATCCTCAGTGCTCTCAGTTGGCCGAGTTCTTATTTAACCAGAGGTCAAATATAGCCAGAGGTCTGAGAGAGTTCACCTCAACCAACTTAGAGCACAGAGGATGAGGCATTAGCCTCGAATGCACTCTTGTGTTGAAAATATATGTATGAACTATGGAAGATATTGACCACTTCTCAATTATTTCACCCATCTTAGACATATATTTAGTTTAGTGCAATTATACTCAACCCTAATTTCTTTGTTAATAAAATATTCAATTAATGTGCGGTTTTGCTTGAAATTAATGTTAAATTTAAATAATCATCAATTAGAATGCTGAGGATTTCACTTAGTTTAGACAGCTCCTGGGCGACAAAATTTCATTAGTTGTTGGATGTATCCAGCCAATATCTAAATACTGTCATTTTTTAGCCTGATATGTTAAGAGATTTGGACATCAAATATACCATATGTAATGCAGTCCATAATTAGTCCGTTTTCATTTATTCAAGTTCAAAAAACTTCTTTATTTATAGTTTAAATAGAGTAATTTTCTATTAACTACAGATTATAATATAGTAATCATAACCATATCATTTAATAAAACTTAAATAGTGTATACATTTAAATAAAATCTCAAATATTCAATGCTAAATAAATAGTATTATCAGATTTGTTGAACATGAGGTTCATTAATTTAAGTATCAATTCACTCAAGAATTATTATTGTTTTCTACAAATGACAAATATTATAATAAAACATTAAAATAAATTATATTATTANTATATTATTAAAAAATTAAACATTAAATGGAAATTATTTTTATTAATTAATCAGTCTTATGAAATATTTTAAAATATTGTTTAACTAAGATTAGGTTCATGCCACTATTGCCCTTTATTATTCCAAGTACATAAACCATTACAGTCAGTCAATGATAATTATTCATTATTAGTACATAGTAATCTAATCTGCAATTAAATGAGAATGACCTACTCTTGTCACTAATGTTGTTTCTTTCTTATGAAACTTTTATCATTGGTAGATAAGTTCTTTATTAGTAGGGAATTTTTGTTGGGGTTTGGTCAAGGTTGACGCAAAAAAATACAATTTTAAAAAATGTAAATTTTTTATTATCTGTCTTTTATTATAGGCAGATAATAGAAAATACACATTTTATTAAAATTGTATTTTTTTTGGATCAACCTTGACTGAACCCCAACAAAAAATTCTCTACTAATAATTTCTATGGTCAAAAAATCTCCATTTGAACATAAGTTCTTTATGAATATTTTATTTGGTTGTGGTATTTTATCCCACGTAAATTTTAAACACAATTCTATTTCCTCTCATTAATTGTTTATAAGTTCTTTATGTTTTCTCTTTACACGTTTGGTGAGTTTTGTCTTCTACTGCAGAAAAAAGGAGAGCAAATGTTATTTTTAAATTTTCCTAAACAAATTATATTTAAAAGTACCCCAAAATGTGTATGTGCTATAGAGTAAATTTTATTGCACTGTGAAAATCATTTTATTTTAATTATGTATGAAAAATTGATTTTCTGGTGAGAAACATATAACGAAATTCTTGCCCACCTTTATAGCCCAAGAAAAATCCTAGGATGTCTGGTCACTTAAAGGAAAAGTTCCTTTTAAAAAAAAACTTTCATCTGCCTTCACTTCTGACAAAGCAATATTTTATTTATTTTTAGATTGGTAATTTAATTTGTGGTAGAAATTTAAAATATCAGCTACAGTTTTTTTCTTTGAACAAACTTCTATGTAACAGAAAATTCTGGGTTTGTTTTTTTTTTTCCTTTTTTTAATGCTGCTTTTTGTTAATAATTTCTTTAGATCGAAGGGAGGCGAAAGTCTCTAATTAATTAGCCCCTATTTAGTTCCTTTCTTACACCTGTCAAAAATGATGAATTTTCATTTATGAAGGAAGGGTAAAGAAGAGGGAGGGAAGTTCAGGAGAAGAAAGACCCATTACAATTTCAGTTCTAAAAATATGTCTATGGCTATGGCTTAAATAATTAGATGAGAAAGCAAGTAAATATCTATTTCTGGTACATTAAAAAGTAGATTAAGAAAATAATCAAAGAAATAATATAAAAGATAAGAAATCGACTGAAAATGAGGAAATGTAAGAGGAAAGTAAAGAAAAAACTGTACCAACATTTACTTAATGCATTGATGGAATAGGGATTATCAGTTTGAACAAAAGAAAAAAGGAATCCAACTGCTAAGAGAGAAAGTGTGATCATAGAATGAAGACAATCAAGAATGACCCTTATATTACAATAATAATTGAAAAAAGGAATCCAACTGCTAAGAGAGAAAGTGTGATCATAGAATGAAGACAATCAAGAATGACCCTTATATAATAATAATAATTTATAAAAATATTTATGCAATGAGCTATAAATAAATGAAAAAAATTATTGTAAATACAGTATTTTTTAAAATTTAAGCAAAAAATGGATAATGAACATATCAAAACCAGACCTAAAAATTGCTTAACTCTTTCTTTTGTCAATTCCTGAGCCCTCTCTTTGGTTGAGATTTGGAGAATCTTAGTGTGTACTCCATCTCGTTGCAATTGACTCATGTTGGTCGAGAGACTCACCATCTCTGGACATGTTAATCCAGAAAATCGGCATCTTACAATAGATATAGATGTATATAATAAATTATATTGAGCAATATTTTGTGATTATTTATTATAGGGATGTATTGCCACATAATAGCCAAAAATAATTTTAATCAATTGTATAATCTTTTACCTTGACCACTCCATTCTTAATTTGAAAAAAAAAAAAAAATAGAGACTATGGAAAACTAAATAAAACGCTATACAACTGCATTATTCCAATCAAGTGTTGATTAAAAACTAACCCACTTGCCTGTTCCCATCAACAAGTTATTATTCTCCAATTTCCTTCCTATGTTATTTAGATTAAATACTAAGAGAAGTATAAAAAAATACATACAAATAACATCGCATTTCTAAAATTCTTTCATTTGGACCACTCTCAGAACGTTATTTTTGTTATTGGCGATTCACAATTATAATTAATTGGGTCAATTATAAGCAAAAATTTTTCCAACATTTTTAATAGATTGTTATAAAACGACCAAGTATTAGCATCAATTTAGCTGGTAAAGGTTGAAAGCAATTGTGTTTAATATTTGAAAGAACAAATCTTTGATAATATATAAAAGAGTTTAGTAAAGAGAGACCCCCTTCACTCCTCACTGACGAAGGGTGAGAAGTCTCCCAGAAAATTTTGCTCATTGTAATTTTTTCTTTTTGTGTTCAATATACTCTTCCTCCCACCTCTTCTTTTATATATATATATATTTAAAAGGTTTGTTTTTAATATCAATAATTGTATGCATAAAAGAGACCTTTTTTTTTGGAGTTCCGCAAAAGTAAATTTTAACTTTTATTTTACTGCTTTTTAAATTTTATTTGTTGCATTTCTGTTAGTATAAAAAATTTGTAATTTGATTATTACATTGAACTAAATTAAAAAAAAAAAAAGACAAAATTACAATGGCAAGAGAAGGGGTGATGACACCACTTAAATAATTTGACTGAAAGTGAATTTTTCTGATTATTCTCTTATTATTTCTATTTTATATAATAGCATTATTGAAACTTGAATAATCATTTATTAAAAACCTCATACTGAGTTATATTACTCATTAATGAAAATAATAATAATTAATAATAATATGGAT
>KZ806881.1:908302-920206 GCA_000696205.2 Oncopeltus fasciatus
TTTAGGTGCTCTAAAAAAATAAAAAGACCTTAAACTCTAACACAAAACACAATTTTTTTATATGTAATAGGATCCATACATATAAAACTTTCTCCCCACAAATGTTAAAAAAGACATTGAGACATTATGGGTATGTATCTTCCAGAGCCAACAATAATAATAATTTAAACAAAGGTGGGTAAAAAAAAAAAAAAAAGAAAAAAAAAGAAGAGAAGTGGTCAGAAACCTCTACAGTTCAATGTGGAGGTTATTGATCACTTCTCTTTTTTTTTTTCTTTTTTTTTTTTTTTTACCCACCTTTGTTTAAATTATTATTATTGTTGGCTCTGGAAAATACATACCCAAAATGTCTCAATGTCTTTTTTAACATTTGTGGGGAGAAAGTTTTATATGTATGGATCCTATTACATATAAAAAAATTGTGTTTTGTGTTAGAGTTTAAGGTCTTTTTATTTTTTTAGAGCACCTAAAAAGACCAAAAGAAAGGAAGAAAAAAAAAAAAAATTCAGAAACCTCTACAGTTCAATGTGGAGGTTATTGACCACTTCTCTTTTTTTCTTTTTAACCCACCTTTGTTTAAATTATTATTATTGTTGGCTCTGGAAGATACATACCCATTTCGTCTTTTATTACATTTGTGGGGAGAAATTTTTATATGTATGGATCCAATTGCATATAAAAAAAATTGTGTTTTGTGTGTGAGTTTAGAGTACTTTTTTTTATTTTAAGAGCACCTAAAAAGACCAACAACAAAAAAAAAGAGAAGTTGTTAGAAACCTCTACAGTTCAATGTGGAGGTTATTGACCACTTCTAAATTATTATTATTTGATTGAGAACCTCCACCAGCCAGCTATTATATATAAAGGAAATAATATATAAATTCTAACACCTAATAACATCCAAATTAAAAAACCTGAGATTTGAATAGAAATTCATTAAATTTTAGTTGAGTTTTGGCTAAAAATGAGCTAAGAATAAAAAAGAGTCTTGTATAATAAGATTTGGCTTGCAATATGCAGGAACCGTATGTTTATCGGCCGAACTTATCAGTTCCTGCCATGAAGATGACCTACATTGCAGAGCGAAACGTTTGCTATGAATTATAAATCATCATTCATTTTTTAATGAAGTATTTTTTTAAATAATTTCTAACCGAAATTGAACGATTAATGACTGAATAAATTCAATATTAATAATTAGAGATTGACGAGCAAATATATAACTTTTACATAGTCTTTTGTTATTATAAATTGCAATGTACTCGATCACATGTATATTCACTTTATACTTTTTTTTTTCTTTTTATCATTCTCTATTCTTAATTGATTATTCTTTACTTTTAAGAGTTCTAAAATTAATATCTATAAGCCCTAATTGCTTAGAAATTATTTGTTATAACTTACATAAAACCAAACTCAAAACTTTGGTGAATTTAAAGTTTGATTCGGTGCATTTTAAACTTTAAAGGATTTAATAACACTTCGACAGAATCAAACATTATATTAAACATTAAAATAATTGTATCATAAAGAGTGTGGGTTAAAAGTGGCAGTGAAAACCGATATGATTTGATTAAAAAATAATTTTGTTTCAAAAGTCATAATTTTCATTCATACGCCACTAAAGTAGTGAAATGATAATATTTTCTATAAACCTTTGAAAATGGGAATCTTTAAAGAACTCTTTAAAATTTTCTAAAACAAATTAGCAATTCAGTACTATAATTATACACCCATAATTCACATTAGTAAAAATTAAATAAATAACAATTACAAAAACTAGTATTTCAGCAATTAAAAAAAAAACTTTTACATTAAAAAACAATTGATTATTTTAATAAGGTTATATAAAACTTAAAAAAAAATTTTTTTGCTGAGATAGTTGTAGAAATGTGCCATTCATTCTTCTTAGAGACAAATTGAACGGGAGAGAGCTCCTTATTTTTGCTGCTCCCCTAATCCGACATTGGTAGGTTTACTCCGCTCATAACTGACCACCACAGACATACTTGCCCGCCCAAGCCAACTAAGAGGTTCTCCTACTCGCCACCAGATAGCACTACTAGAAAAACTCTTTTTAGGCCTCACTAAAGAAAATATATTTTATTACCTTCATAAAAGAATACACCAAATTGGTTTATTATTTTGGTATTTATTTCCAAAAAAACAACAATAAAAACTGGAAAGTCTAATTTAGATAGGTAAATAGTAATTAAATAGGTGTTCCACTACCCACATATTTATGTAATACATGCATGCATATGTGTATTTAGGTGTTATATGGATTATAATAATAACTATAGGAGATATAATAATAAAAGATAGGCGCTGATGGCCACCATAGTAGAACGCCTTTGAACTACATACAAAAGAAAAAGAAAAAAGAAAGATTGGTAAATAAATTTAATTGGACTGACAAATTCCATAAAAAAACATAATAATAAAATATTTATTTATGCTGATTGAAAATTTTTCATTATATTAATCTACAGCCAAAAANNAAAAAAAAAAAAAAAAAAAAAAAAAAAAAAAAGGTTTCTTTCCAATGAGGCTATTTTGAAGAGAAGGGAGAAAATAGGTATGGTTTTGTATACTTTATTTAAAAATATTTAGATATTGAAAATTTTAGTTTATACAGTAAAATTAAAAACCTATTATTGAATAATTAACTTATTATAATTAATTATACTACTCATCACTTTAATAATAATTCTAATGAAATATGTTTGTAGTCTATTGGCCATTGATTCTGATTTTCTAGGAAAAACATTCCTTTCTATCTTTTATTTTTATGATAATTTTTATTGACAAAAAAAAAATTTCTTTCTTTCTTTTATGATCTTTAAAACAGTCTGCATTCACTGTATAACCAAATGTAATATTATTATTGGATTTATTGAAAGATAAGGCAATTCGAATTTAACTTAGATACTGTAATTATGATATATACTATTCTGCTGATAAGTATCACTGAATTCTGTGCTCTTTTGGAATCAGTGGTTCTTCTCTGTTGTGTACATTGGTCTCATGGTTACTGCTATTCACACTACCATTCTTAAAACTTATTAGTGATATAAAACATAATACAAAATAAAAAGAGATTTTATTTGTTAAATAATTCAAATGATAATTAGGTGTTGAATATGTAGAAGAATTTTAAAGTAGTTTGTTTTAACAAAAATAATAAAATTTCTATTAGGTAAATAATTTAAAGGGTTATTACAGAGTTGAATACAGACAGTGACAATGAACACATGTATTCGACCAAGAGGATGGATAATGTCAGAGAGCGCTCGCTAACAGAAGATGGTTTGTAGAAACCAATAAAGACAGATAATAGAAGGTATACAAATTTTTATTAGTCACTGCAGATATTGTTAAGAATATGCAGCCAAAAATTGTGAGCTCGGATGGAAGTTTTCATTACTTCTGAGCTTCAGTAGAAGTCAAGTTTTGAGTAAGTTCAAACATTCGTTACTAATCGTATGGCAATATGGGTGCAATTTTGAAAGTTTTTCTCAATTGTTCTTCAATTATAAGTATTAAATAAAACTGCTGATTTATTCAATTATAAATTTGATATTTAATTTATATTTAGATCTTGAGAATATAGACAAATCATTAATTTATTAATTAAATTATAGATAAATCATTGTTTTTCTTTAAATTTTTTATTGTTTGGTATGCTAATATATATGCATAACATATTAAAAAAAACAAAACAATCATATCCCAATAAGTTTTCACAGGAAAATTGTTTTACACATATAAGAAGAAAAAAATTTAAATTACTAAAATTTGGCAATTTTACTTAGGACAAAATTATAGACAAAGGGAAAAATGTAAATTATAGAAACAAAGGGAAAAATAAAAACTAATTACGTTGTACTGTTTTGTGAGTTGAACACATAGTTTTATTACTTCCAAAAGTCTTTTGGGAATAGTTTTATGGAAATTTTGAAAAGTATTCCAAGCAGTGTTGATAGCAGCTTTATCAACTGAAGAATATTGCTTAAAGTCTTGGTAAACCATTCATGAAAGCTTTTCCCACTCATTTTCTATAATGTTGAGATCAGGTGAGAGGTCAAGTCATTCGAGTCAGTCAAGTTATTCTATATTGGTTTCTGATAACCAATTTTTTACTATTTTTTCATTGTGTATTGGTGCATTGTCCTGCTGGAATATTGGATTCCCTACAAATAAAACACCAAAACTTGTTTTTTTCTTCTCCAGTATCTTCTTTTAATATTATTTGAAAGAACAAATACTCCCTGGTTTTTTATTTCCAATGCATCCCTTTTGCATGCATTTTCTTCCTTTCTTAAATCATGTAATTGAATTTTTTTTTGTTATAAAAAAGTAATTTTTCTTCAAAAATCACAATTTTTCAAAACTGGTTTTCCCTTCAGCTTTCTTCACACAAATTTTTAATTTTTATTTTTTTATTTTTTTTATGAAATATCTGAACAGAGAGGGCAGAAATAGCAACTCCTGCCTCCTCTGCAATGGCTTTTGTGGATGCACATTTTTTTGAAGCAACACACATTTTTTTTGAAGATGTTCTTCAAGAGTTACAGTTTCTTCCATAGGCTTTACTATGTCTTATTATTTATGATCTAGAGGAAAAACTTCTTTTAATTCACCCGGCATTGACACGACAAGTCATTCCTTCCTCACTCAGCACTTGAATCAACTGGCTCTCTTGGTTCTTAACATCTTTTACATCTTGGCATTTTACAAGCACTTAAAAAAAAAAAAAAAAAAAAAAAAAAAAAAAAAAAAAAAAAAAAAAAAAAAAAAAAAAAAAAAAAAAAAAAAAAAAAAAAACAGCACACTCTTTACTCAATAATTCAATGGCCAATACTGAACAATCCATGAAATGTTTGGGATTAAGATAAACAAATTTTGTGTCTATTGTTCTGTCATGGCTAATTCAAAACATATTTGCTTCTACCAATGTTTCATTTTAAAGTATTATTAAAACAAGCAATTTTCAGAGTTAATTTTCTTCTTATACATGAATAATTATTAAGTTACAAATATAACGTTTCATGAATGTTGAAATGGAATTTTTATAAACATATTTATAATTTAGTCACTGGATTGTATATAAATCAAAAATTTATTTCCATTATCTTATATTATTCTTAAAATGTATGGTTTAACTTTATCAAGTAAATTAGCTTGAATATCAATTGTGTATGTACTGTTTTTTAAGATATTTAATATTAATTAAAATAAAGAAGAGGGGATCAGGAATTTGGTCATGGTAGTTGAAGAATTAAAAACTAATTTGTAACCAAAAAGGTTTTTATTTCAGCCAATATTTCTACCTAAATCTTAGGCCTTCATCAGGGCAAATAGGGTGATGGGGAGTCTCTCTTTCCCCATCACCCTAGTTGCCCTGATGAAGGCCTGAAATTCAGGCTGAAACATAACCAATGAAACCATGACAGAATTCCTGGCANGAGAGAGAGAGAGAGAGAGAGAGAGAGAGAGAGTTATAAATTAATATAAACCATTCTATTTGATTTTATTTTCAGAAAAATAATCAAATTGTGAAAAGGTATCTTCAGGTTTTTTGAAAATTTCGTTTTCATCCTGTAGGAATTTTTCATTTATTTCAGAATTTTTACTTTTTGATGGCATTATTGATTCCATGAAGAATGTTTTCGCCTTAGGGTCTGAAATAACTTCCCCTCCTAAGGGATCATTTGACTCTTTTAATGCACTAGAATTAGCTAATATAAGATTTTGCTTAAGTCCTGAGAGGGAAGTTTGGTGTTTCATATCTGTTCTTTTCTCAGATTTTGAGGCCATATTTTCCTGAGCGTTTTTGGCTACTGATTGTTGTGCATTTGGCAGTTTATTTCCTTTTGCAGATTGCAGGTTATTTGTTTGCAGTTTTCTGCCTTGTTCTTCTGAATTTTTTGCTTTGTTTGGCTGAAGAGGTAGTAATGGATAACTAGTTGCCCCAAGTGGTTTAACCTATTGAAAAAAATGATGTAATTATAAAATAATTAAATATTATATTTATTATATAATTAGTATCCTAGTTAAAACTTCCTAGCAGCTCCAGTGCAATATTGTCAAAAATTTTTAATTCTTTTAATATACTTTGTTTAGTTATATTAGAAAGAAGGTCTCCTATCACCTCATTAAGAACTTTTGTTTTTTTTTTTCACAAAGAATATTTACTACATATTTACTTTTTTCATTTGCTGAACCCGCAGTACATTTTCAAGCCTGAAATAAATTAAGAATATTTTTATAGATTTTTACACACAAACTCACACAAATACACATACAAGTGCACGCACGCACGCGCGCAAGCACGCACGCACGAGCGCACTCACTCACTCACTCACTCACCCACCCACCCACTCACTCACTCACTCACTCACTCACTCTCACACACACACACACACACACACTCNTAATAGCTGTTAAATGAAAAACGAAAGACGTTCCTTTTTGAGTAAAATCGTATCAATAAGAGCAGGGTTAATAAAATTTGACTTGCAAAGCCAATTTCACCAAATAAAACAGGTTTTTTGTTTTTTTTAGAGGGAGTAATTTTATTTTAGAATAATGAAACTCAACACCGATTTGTTTAGGACTCCCTCTCAAGCTTACAAAGAATAAAGAACTTCAATAAGAGTTAATTAATTAACTCAAAATTCTAAATTATTAAAAAATTCTAACTATCAATGATATTTACCCATTTATTAAAAATAAAAATTCTCTAAATTGATGACATGCCAATTTAATTATCTAAGTCACTGAATATTAGGAAAATTTTGGTTTTTGGTAATTGTACGAAGAAGTATTGTTACTTGTTTTAAATTTATTATTTGGATGTAAGATTATTTTACAATTATTAGCTTTAAAAAAAAAAAAAAAAAAAAAAAAAAAATCTGCCACCAGAGTAGAAAAACCTTTATTTTCCTGATCACTAGCCAGATGATCTAACCGCAGTGATCTCCCATCTTCCTGCGGCAGAAAATTCTCTCTCAGAGGTCTCACTTTCTGATGCTGGGGATTTCAATCCTTTAAATGGAAAGATGTCTATTCTTTTTGTAAATTATTGTAATTATACTTTGTTTATAGTACACAAGCTGCAATTTATGATGCAAGTATCTTTAAGTTGTATAAATTGAAACAAGTTATTGCCCATAGGTAGCAATGAATTGAACTCAATGAATGAGCAATGAACTGAGTAATATATTAGGTCTCATTATTGCTTTGTATCTAATTGTATATACAAAAATGGGCAGTGTATTCCCCAGGATGTAAAATAAATATGACAAAATAGTATTATATATTATTTTATTTAAAAATACCATTGCTTTCTCACATATTTTAGCCATTGTCAGGGCTAGTGATGTATAGAGAAATCTCCTTTAGACATGAATTGTAAGTATCAGGTGAATTGATAGGGCACAGTTATTATATGTAAAAGAAATACAACTTCTCACATAGCGATTCCTTCACATACCACTAGGTACTTAGAATTAATTATTGCTTCCATCAGTCGTACACAATTATTCTCACCCTTATCTCTCTAGGCATATGTGTATCGTACCATTTTCATTTCAATATAACTTAATTAGTTTTAATATTTGTATTACTATTCTCATAGGTATTTTCCCCATCTGTCACTTGATTTAAGCCATGGTATTATAAAAAAATAACTTTTACAAATAATTATTAGTATTATTTTATTTAGAAATATCAACCAAAACAATGTTGACAAATGTTCACGTAGGCTTCGTCGGTCCAACCCAGAAGATGAAATGGTAAATACAATGTTGACAAATTTATATGAATAATATCCAATTATATTTTGAAGTAGAAATTTTACACATTTGCCAAAGCCTGGACCATAATTGTATATTTATCCTAATAGGGAGAGGAAGAGGGAGAGACTCAAGTGAAGAACAAGCAAGTTCTCTCTTTCTGCTGTTTTTTTTTATTTAACAAAAGACGAAATTTCATGTATGACTTTAATTATACAAATACTTTGCATATAAATTATAATTCATATACTTAAACAATAAGATTAATATTTAAATTAATTAGAATATAAATTAATATAAAATATAAGGAAATCAAATATCTCTTAAAGGGACAATTAATTATGTTACTTTTTGTACTTTTAAATTCTCAAAAATAAAAGACATATAAATTAACTTAATATAAAACAATTTCTGCTTAAAACAGTAAAATAAAACAAAACATGTTTTCCTAATATAGATTGATCATATCTTTCGATGTTTAGAATTGTTCTGTGTCTAATCTTCTTTGGCGGTTTAGTTTCACAATATAAACAACCACATGTCCGCTTCACTCAATTGATGACAATAGTAATAAGTCCAAGCCCTTTCCCTGATTTGTACTTATACAATCAACAAATTTCATTTGTAAATGAAGTTCGTTTTCTTGGAATTGTGGTTGACCATATATTAACCTGGGTTGGTCATATCAAATACCTGAAGGAGCACTGCTTAAAAAGAATGAACTTAATGAATGTTCTTGGGAAAACTACTTGGGGAGCTGATAGAAAATCACTTCTTATGATCTATAAAAGCCTGATGCAGTCAAAGTTAGACTACGGCAGTATAGTGTACTCATCAGCAAAAAACAGCCATCTCTCATGCTTAGACTCGATTCACCATGCAGGAATCCGACTGGCCACAGGCTCCCTTTCAGGACAAGCCCAATCACCAGCCTCTGTGCAGAGGCAAGTGTTCCACCACTCCTTATACGGCGACAACAACTCTTCTCTTCCTCCTTATCAAAAATTGTATTTAAACCCCTAAACCCGGCTTACAATTACTTATTCGGTCCCAAGCATGTTCAGCTGTACAGTGAAAAACCTCATCATCCTGCCCCACTTGGTATACGCCAGAGGAACGTAATTCTATCGGTACCTGAGGTTAATCTCCAATATACTGAAGTCGACGAGCCACCATGGAAGCGAATAGTACCGATGATTGATCTCCGCCTCAAGTCAATAAAGAAAACTTGCCCAAATAATATAATATGCCATAAAGCTAATGAAATAATCCGCTCATATACCAATAGACAAGTAATTTACACTGATGGTTCAAAGAAAGAAGACATCGTTGGCCTATCAGGGGTTTGCAATACAAATAAAACAAAAGCTCCCATCATTAGCTTCAACTTACACTGCAGAAATGCAAGCAATTTCATCAGCACTGTATTACATTATCTCATCCAATGGAAAGGATTTCATATTATGTACGGACTCCCTCTCAAGCTTACAAAGAATAAAGAACTTCAATAAGCCAACTCCCCTGGATTAGAAAAAAAATCACTTCCTCAAAATTGTAGATTTACTAGGGAAAACCGTTAACTTTCTCTGGCTTCCCTCACATGTTGGAATTCTAGGAAACGAAAAGTCAGACAAAATTTTCTTAAAAAATCAGGTATAGCCTGGAAAATCTAAATTAAAGAATGAGATATTGTTATTTTAGGAGAAAGCTTTCTCCTAAATTTAATCCATTAATTTAGATTGTTATAGTGGTCGAAATAATCCTGATTCCAGTCTTTTATTAACTAATTTATAGTAAATATATTAAAGGGTATTTATAGGGCGTAATAACCTAGAAGTTGATTGCCCTCCANCACATCATATCTAGTAATTTCATAGACACAGTTTCATTGAAACTAGTTATTCAGTAGAATTTATAATTGAGAAAATTACATAATTTTATACAGTCCAATAATATAATAGAATGGTCAACTTACCTTACTAATACTACACTATCTAAATCAGTGACAGATATAATGACCAAATACAAGGTTCATACTCCCAATCTTAATTAAAGATTTGTAATTAATTAATATAATTCATTATTTGACATTATTAAGTACTAATCATTAAAAAGAATAAATCTTCTAAATAGATGTATAGAACTCACAATACCAAAATACTTATAAACAAATTTTACTCCAGATAGGAGCATGAAAAAATTTCTCTTTATTTATTTATTTTTCTTTTACTGTAAAAACAATATCAAATCTTACCCAAGTGGGTTTCCAACCAAGAAATCGTGATCTCTTCAAAAGTTGACCTTCAAATCGGACAACATTTCTCTGCAGCTGGCGCACAGGGCGAACACATAAAACTTGTCTCATCTGAGCATCCTTGGCTAAATCAAGTGCAACTTGTCCTATGAATAAAGAAAAAAAAATATGAGGAGAGGATAGTCAGGGATTCGGTCTTGGGAGCTGAAGAATTAAAAACTGATTTGTAACCAATAAAGTTTTTAATTCTTCAGCTCCTGACAATCTTCTCGGCAACAAAATAATTATTTATTAAAACTCCCAACGATAAAACATTAAACCCTGCAAATTTTTTGAAAGGCTATATATATACACACACACATATACATACATACACTTATAATCTAAACGGTTGGTGCCATGTCGAGACTTTTGAATTATTAAAATTTTATAAATTTTAGCAATTTTGTATTGAGAAGCTAAAAATATGGTTGGATTCTGCTAGTTGTAAAAAGAAAAACATCAATTATTATTTTGTTTCTTCAAGTACATTTTAAAAAAAAGTTTATTTTTCATTAAGATCGAAACTTTTCACTTTCTTTTATGGTTATACACACTTTAAAAACATATATTTGCCTCAGCATTTTATATCTCTGACAAAATTTAACAAATCAAAATTTTTAGTATTTGTAGTTTTTGTGGTATCTATCATCATTTGCTTTCAACAGGCTTTTAATCAAATTTAAAATAAAATTACACCATACCTTCGGCTCTACATTGGGTCCTCGGTTGGATGTGCCCACTTGGTTCGCAGTTCCCTTCTCGGGCTCTTTCATATTGCTTTTGGACTTAACGGAGGCCTTACTGGACCTTTCTTTGCTGTTGGAGCAACAGGTGGCACTGCTTGAAGATGGGTTTTCGGTGCAGCCACCATCCTCGCCGAGGAGCGATTCAATGCACTTGGCTGCCTCTGTGGTCTGCTTATGTTTGCTCTTCACCTCCTCCAGGAGTTTGAAGATGTTGAAGTCATTCCCTGCAACCAATAAGGAGAGCTTAAGAGAAAAAATAAAAAAATAAAAAAAAAGCTTTAAGAGTCTTATGTTTTAACTTCTTATTTGCCAAAAAAAATACTCAATTACTACTAGGCAAAAATATGAGTGGCCTAACAGCTAGAAAAGTAGAAAAAAAAATGTTCCCTTTTAACTCTATCAGCACATTAATGGCTTAAATGAACACTAAATAATCAGCTACGAAAACTAAAAGCATTTTACAAAAGATGGACATTAATAACATTAATAAGAGTAAATGACAACATTTAATCTGGATGAAGATAAATAAGAGTAAAAATAAACGAAGCTCTCAAATGAGCGTTCAACATTTCATCGAGGAATGCCCATATTACACTAATCTATTTACATGCAAAAACCTCCCAAGACAACTGTCGGCCTCCCTGGTAAACCATGAATCCAATGTAGCCAAACTTATGTACATTTTAAGAGAAACAGGCATATATGAAAAAATGTAATCCCCGTTTTTTTTTTTTGTTTTTTTTTTGGTATTTTGTTGATGTTGTTGTTTGTTTTTGTTTTATGCTTTATTGTAGTATTCACTATATAAATCTAATTGTATTATATTGTTGCTATATTAAAATTGTTTATCAATTGTTTCAATTTTAATTGTTAATTTACTTTTTAATTAATATAATTTATATTTCTGCTTTTAAAATGGTTTTGTATCTATATTTGTGTATGTCTGTGTGTTCAAATATAACTTATTGCACACCAAGTACTATATAACTTAATGTAAACAAGCACTAAAAAACGGAAAACATTTAAAAGAATGGATAACAGATTTAACCCTAGATAAACCCCA
>KZ806881.1:937119-974919 GCA_000696205.2 Oncopeltus fasciatus
TATATATATATATATATGCACATGCATGAATTCTAAGGATTGGAGTCGACATCAAGCGTTGGGTAAATGGATTAGATACAATCGGGATAGAAAAAAGTTGGTGGAGATGAGTTCCTGGACGTACGGGATATTAAGGCCATGATGAGGGGTATTGCTATAATATTGCAATTATTGGAAGGATTTATCTATTTATATTTATATATTTTTCATTAGGTGGTCCAAATTAGCTCGGTATTTAGGATTAGTTTTGTTAAACTTTGGATTATTGTGTTAATAGCTGAAATCATACAGCTACTTACAGTTCAAAAGAAGAGTTTTTCGACCGTAGATATTATTATTAGATGATTTTAGTTGGAGTTCAGTCAAGGTAGATTTTTAAAAAAATACAAATTTAAAAAATGTATTTTTTAAAAGCATTATCTGCCAACGTTTCGGCTTACATTGTAAGCCATCTTCAGAGCTATCATGATTTTTTGGATCTACCTTGACCGAACCTCAACTAAAATCATCTAAGCTACTTACAGTATTTATTTCCTTTGATATCTGCCTTCTTCCTTTCTACCTTTTTTATTTCTTATTTTTCCCTTCATGCCAGTAACCCTGCTATACACCATAACAGTTTAATCTGTACACACCATACAAATATTGTTTACAATGTACATGTATAGTAAATAATTACATTAGTTTATTAAAATATACTATTAACAAAAAATACTAATAATTCAAATAATACTAACAACTAAAGAACAAAAAAACGAGAAAAGAAGAATTTTAACAAAAAATAATGAATGAAATGAAAAGTGTATTTCAGAAATAAGTTAAAAATATGAACAAGAAAAGAAAGAAAAACTATACAAGACTGAATATTTAAATAAATATACTGTTTTAATAATATATATTGTAAACTCAATGTGATAATTTAATTATGAGTATCTCTTATTTATATGTCTAATTTTTTCAAGAGAGATTTTTAGGAATGTTTTAAATTTTGTAGTAATTTGTCCATCAATAAATTTGTTTCTACTGGCCATTTTCCGTATTCAGTAGTGCCTTTTTTGTTAGTTCTGTCCTGTAGTCAGTAAGTAGTGTACAGTCGTGTATCAAATGTTGGTATGTCTCTTCTTGTGTGTAAAGTCACAAGGGCAGTAAGGAGAATTATTATTAATATATTATCTGTTATTTTAAATCTGTAAAAATAACTGTTGACTGTACCATGTCCAGTAATAGCTTGAGTCAGATGGAAGTTTCTTACAGTACTTCTGTATGCCAGGTACAAATGTGTTGTGTCTAGATTTGTGTTTACCTTGATGTCTTCTCTACCTGATTCACTCAGTTCTCTTACCTACCACTTCATCTGCCAGATTGTGTTTAATTCATATGATCTATGCTCTGCTTTTACTTATTTCTGTAATCTAATATCTCACCAATCAGATTGTATATACTTCTTTTAACCTTAACCGACTCCCCTTTTTTCTGCTCTTTTCTCCTTTGGACATATCCTAATTTGCAGGCAGAACATTAATGATCAGGGCAGTAGTATAACCTTACTACCCTGATCATTAATGATCTCAATAATCGTGGTTATATTCTTAAATATTTCTATATATATGTCTCTTTCTAAAAAAAAAAAATGTTATAAAATATAAATGTAAGGAAATTTTATTAAATATGCATTATGCCCTACAAACTCCCTAATAATAATTATAATGATTAAATAAATTTATTTCCTCTCCCCCCCCCCTCTTTTCTCTCTTATAGAAAGGGTAATTACTTAATTAGATTCCGGCATTTTTAAAATAAGGAGTCCAGTCCAAATCTCTAATCAGTTAAATTCTCAAATTTTTTCTTATCAGTTCTTTGGTATTATTTAAGAGTGGTGTCATTGGTCACCTTTCCTCATAGACATTGAAAGTCATTTTTTTTAAAATTCATTGTGGTGATCAAATTACAAAATGTTTTAATTTAACAGAATGTAATAAATAAATAAAAGTTGAATAATAAATCTATAAAAAAAAAAGAAAAAAAAGAGTTATTTTTCATAGATTTGTATTATAGTTAGGATTCCAGCTAATGTCAAGGACTTGTTCCAGTGTTCTTGTAATTACACTCCGAGAAGACATTAGTGTACTCCAGGTGTGAAAGATGTGTGTTCTGTTGGTTCCAGGAGCAGACAGATGTAGCGTGCAATATCCGACATGGCGAGGCCCACATCACATTGCAGAGGCGACTTCCTCCTGGGTAATACAGCTGCAAGGTCCCGGCCTGATTGACAGCNTTTTTTTTATAATCCTTAACAGCTTTAGCCATCGTTAAAATGATGTCTATCTGTGTTGTTTTTCTTAAAGCTTAGTTTTCATTAAGTTCCAATCAGTTCTCTTCAAACATTACTTATATTTCTGTTTAAAGAAATACTATTGCATTGTTTAATACATTCTAACTTATCTGCATTGGTTTGTATTATAGATAGCGCTGTAAATCAGTAATAAAAGAGCGTTTAGAATGGATCCGTGAACAATTCCACATTTTAATACATTTTCCAGCCACTCACCCGATTTCAATAAAAAACTAATAATTTTATGTACTTCAAATGAAAAGACTTATTTTACACTAATAATATTCAATAATCTTTTCTCTTGACACAGAATTGTCTGTGTCCATTTTTTTTTAAATACTAAAATTATTTTTAAACTTAAGCATTATTTAATTCATTAAAATTTTTTAATATATATTAAACTTTTATTTATTTTTTACATTCTGTTAAATTAAAACATTTGATCACCACAATGAATTAGAAAAAAAACACATTCAATATCAATTACATGAGGGAGAAGGTGACCAAAGACACCACTCTCAAATTATTTACAGATTATGTCCCCAGGAGGTCAAGGGGCCATCTTCGTTAGAGTCGACTCCCCGTCGTAGGGGTTGGAGTTGGAAGACATGGTCTGAGCTAGTGGATTAGGATGGTATGGCAGTTTACTTGATCAGTATTGTAGGCCAATAAGTGTCAACTTCTTTCTTGATTACGTCATTTTCAGAAATTACATAATCAAGTAAGTCAGAATCAGCTTAGTCCGTCAGAGTCGGAGTCAGTTTATTCATTAACCAAACTTTGTTGGGTAGAGGAGCCTGTCGACACCACACTCTGTTAATTTAGGCATTAAGGCCCAGGAGGTCACGGGGCCATCTCCGTTTTAGTCGTCGGGGTGGATCATAGGGGTTGGAGTCCGATGACAGGGACTGGGCATATGGATTAGGGTGAAATTGGAGTTTACAGTGGAGGAGCGTGAAGCGAGTGGAGATGAAGTCTTGGACGAATGGGATATTATAATCTTGATGTAGGGTAGAGTTCGAGACGTAGTACGGAGCAATTGCAATAACTCTTAGGATTTTGGATTGGAAGGATTGAATACGTTGGATGTTGGAAGGCTTAGCGGCACCCCAGAGTTCTGCACCGTATGTCCAGATCGGTCGTATTAGTGTTTTATAGAGAGTCAGTTTATTCTCTGTTGTGAGCTGTGAACGCCTGTTTATAAGTCCATTAAAAATTACAAATAAAATTATCCATGTTTCTTTATTGTTGCAGCATTAGAAGTGGCAGTTTGCATGACAGAATAAATGAAATATTTATTAAAATACAAGTATTCATTAATAATGATGCTGAGGAATTCATTTATATTTCGCTATTGGAAGAATATTTAGTGTATATACAAACATATGCACACTTTATGTGCAACAGCTTAAGGCCATGGAGGGAGGGGATATCTACAATAGTCATTCTATTCTGAACATCCATTTCTGTGGTCAGACATTTTTTTCTCCACAAAAATCTGTCCAGGGTGACAGGTTGGTGAGCCCCTATTGGACCCTTTCGGTTTACTCTGTGCCTATTAGATATCTTTCACAATTTTTATGAATGCCAGGCGAAATTTTTACAATATGTAAATGAAATATACATACTTAGAAATATGCCGCCTAAGTGTAATACCTGCCAAGTTCACCTAATAATCAAGCACATCATAGAGGTTTGCCCAGTTTATCAGAATTACTTCACTAGGGAAGGCATTGGAAGAAATATGGCAGAGTGCCTTGGGAACAACCCCTCTACAGTGGATGGGCTGTTAAACTTTCTTAAAAAAGCAGGTATAGCCTGGAAAATCTAAATTAAAGAATGAGATATGTGTGTGTGTGTGTGTGCGCGCGTGTGTGCGCGCTCGTGCATGTGTGTCTGAGAATATGTGTGTCAGAATATAGTTTAGTTACCATTAAGTTTATTAATGTGTTACTATTAATGTGTTTATTAAGTTTATTAATGTGTTATCCTTAATGTGTTTATTAAGTTTATTGATGCGTTACCATTAATCCTTAATTAACATTTAGGTCCTGCAATATTCTTCCCCAAAGGCACATAATATAAGAACATTTCAATGTCGAATATAATACTGTGTTATGTATGAATACTGTATATACATAGTAATAATAATAGAATAATACTGTGTATTGTATGAATGTCATCCTGATCAGCCTAGAGATATTTACTTCCCCCCTCCACCCATGGTACTCTTTGGTTTTTGAGAGTAAATTAGCCTCCTTACTCTTATTCAGGGCCATCTCGTGGGAAATCTGCTTAGTGTACGCAACCCCTGCCTGTCGGTGTACGATGCCTCGAATGTTCCTGATCGGTTTCTGGGTGACCTCACCCCACTCCCTGGAGCTCCTCCGTGGACGGGAGGCGCTGTGCCAGTCTATCGCCAGTCTTCAGACAGCATGATCCTCGAGCTCACTCTGCTCTCGGTGCTCGGCGCCATCCTCTTCGTCTTCGTCTTCCTGAGGCCGGATCGGAAGACGAGGGAATGCGGGGAGCTCATTCCGGGACCCAAACCCTACCCTATAGTCGGCAACCTCTGCGAACTCCGAGAGGGACACGGTGAGCTTGGAACTCAAAGATTTTCAAAAAATAATGACGATTCGACAATAACTAACTTTTTAACATACCTACATAATAATAAATTGTATTATCAATTTAAAAATATGCTCAAAATTAAATAGATATACATAACGAGATAAATCATAAATTTATGTAAGGTAAAATTGACAAAAGTGTAGGTTTCGACGCTTTTGTAACAAAGGATAAATATCATAATTGTGGCAAATGACAATTTAATATATATATATATATATAGCGTCCTGATAAGAACATATTTTAGCTTCCCCACTATAGGATCGGTAAAGATTTCTTGAAATTTTTCAAAAGTCACGTCATGGTACCAAACATTATTTCCTCGCGAGAAACCAAATAAAAGACCGTTTTCTGTCGTACACTCTATCCTTCAGTGAGATTGTCATCCCCAGATGTGTTGGAGGACTATCTCAGGAGTAACTCGTTTCAGGAACTCATTCCTTTCCCACAGGGACACCAGCTCCTTCAGAAGAACTATCCTTGCTGACAGACGTCTATCAGGAGCTGTGCGGCNTTATATATATATATATATATATTACATTACGTTATATAGTACATCAAGTACTATATAACGTAATGTAAACAAGCACTAAAAAACGGGAAATATTTAAAAGAATGAATAACAGATTTAACCCTAGATAAACCCCAACAGTCAGGGCGTAATAACCATGATGTTGATCGCCCAATAACCTGATCCTAATCCTAATCCTAATCATAATTGTGAAATATAACCATCTCAAAATCACTGCTGTTTTAAAAATTTAGCTCATTACTTAAGAGCCATTTAATCAAGTTCTTGTGAAAATTAGGTAATTGGAAAGGATTAGCACAGAATAAATTTTTATTACAATCAGTCAGTACTTTTTGGTACACAATATATATATGGTCTGAGCTAGTGGATTAGGATGGTATGGCAGTTTACTGTGAAAAAGAGTGAAGCGGGAAGAAATGAGGTTCTGAACAAAAGGAATATTAAAATCGTGGTGAAGAGAGGAATTAGATACGTAATAGGGAGCATTTGTGATTATTCGGAGGGTTTTGGATTGAAAGGACTGGATTCGATAAATGTTGGTAGGCTTGGCGGCACCCCAGATTTCTACTCCCTAAGTCCAGATTGTACAGTGTGTTTTCTGTAGNTATATAATTTTACTGCACTAGTTTAGTTAATTAGTTAATCAAAAATTGAATGTTAATCGATTCGTTATCTTTTGAAAGTAGGGAGGTTTAAAAGAATATATATATATAACAAATATATATGTATTTAATTGTATAAAAATCACTATGCTTGCACAGGTATATAAAATTAAAGCGAGGAGACGCCGGCTTATGTCGAAATCGGATATATTGAAATCTCACAATCGAGACAATGCGGGTTCGAGTCCAGTCCTAGACAAACTTTTATCAATTATAAAACTGTTTTACACTTATCGCTAAGTTTAAGATTTAGAAATGTAAAAAAATGTCCATCGGAATGGTGCAGCATATATTGAGCCAATTCCACCTCAAATTTGCCGGTAAAGGACAATTAAATTATTCTTGTACATCAGAAGTGTAAGCCATCTACTTATTAAATTATCACTAAATTCTAAATTTCATTAAACCGGCAACAGTGTAAAGAATATCTATATATTATTTATAAAGTAAAATATTAAGTAGTTTCAGATGAAATATAGGAAAAATGTATGTTTAAAAAATTATTGAAAATTACAGAAAAAAACATTTGTATTGTTAAATTTTAGGAGTACAACAATAATCATATTGTATATATCCTATCATATTTTTAGTGTCTCCTAAAATATCATTATTATTTAGATTACATATATTTAAAGTTTGCTTATAATAGAGTGGATGGATATGTTAATGGTTGAGCTAAGACATATAATCACATATAAAACATATATATTATATATATCTTTACACCCGTATATATGTCTCAGCTGAACCATTAACAAACTTATCCACTCTATTATAAACAAACTTTAAATATATATAAACTTAAAGAATAATGATATTGGGAAATTAGTAAAAATTTATTCAGCAATGGAAGTAAAAATAAGGATATGAGTGAACCTGTGTGAATTCTAGTCATTAGCAATACATATAGTCATAGACAGTAAAAGTTTTTTGCATTCGAAGATTCCTTCAATAAAATTCATTATATAATACTTTCGTTTTATGGAAACAATTTAAATAGTTTAATAAATGTTAATATTTAATACTGTAATTTTAATACAATCATAAGTATGTTCATTGATAAGGAAAATGGAAAAATGAATACATAAATATATTCACACCCAAAACCTTTTTATATATTAGAATTTGTGTAAATATAGCAGTCAAACATATGTGCTATAATGTTGTTCATGTTGTACTTTTTTTATATTTAACCTAAATAATGCTTATCGCATGATAATTGCTGTTATTAGACAGTCAATATTAAATTTGTCTAGAGAAGTCATATGAACTTAGAATAATTTATATAAAATATATATTAAACATTCATTGCTGTTCTGTGTATTGCTTAAAAAAATGAGAAAGTTAATTTCTTTATTCACCTTATTTGTCCCCTGGTTTTATAATAATAATAAACATAAACACTAATACAAGTAATAATATTTATAAATAAATACGACAAAAATTGTTGATACACAATATAAATACCAGTTATGTATAAAAATTTATTAAAAAGTACTTAAAACTTAAAAAATATTATAAAATCATATCATATTAACAATGTAAATAACTTGATTTCCCTACGGAAATCTGCTAAAAGTTAGGTGCGTTTTCTAATAACAGAATATTCGTCATTTTTACAGTTAAGGAAAATAAAGAGAGATTGATCCAATATATGTATTGAAAAATCCATATTTATTCTTAGATGATTTTAGTTGAGGTTCGGTCGAGGTAGATCCAAAAAAACATTTTTTAATTTGTGTTTTTTTGGATCTACCTCGACCGAACCCCAACTAAAATCATCTTAGAATAATATCTACGGTCAACAAACTCTCCTTTTGGGTTGGATCTACCTCGACCGAACCCCAACTAAAATCATCTTAGANTTATCATATAGATTGATGAATGATGACAATAAAATATATTTAGCGGATTTCCATTTAGAAAAAAAAATCTTATGACATTGTTAGTGTTATTTTCATTAAATAACCATGGATATAAATAAACTAAAAACCAGAACCAATAAAAATGAGAGTGCTATTATCAGCTAATCAGAGAGCCATTTTTAAATCCAAAGCATTAAGTTTAGTTGTTTCCTCGTAGGGAAGTTGAGCTAAATGCGTTGATTCCACGTACTTTTGAAAAATGTATACAGATCTAAAACTAAAAAAAAAAAAAAAAACCCATTCAAAATTGTATAAATATTTATTCGTCTATATGTGCTCTAGCGTCCGCAATTTTTAAAATAATGAAACTGAATTCGGTATTTAGCTTATATTTGCAGACCGTTGCATGAGTTCGTCCATAGCTGAAATCGGTCGAGTTGGAGGGAGGGATTTCAAGGAAAATAAAAAATTAAATGTTAATCCATTCGTTATCATTTGAAAGAAGGGAGGTTTAAAAGAATACCAAAGTTCATAAGAGGGATATTTATAATTTTATTTAAGTTATGAAAATGTATGTATATTATAAACGGTGAGAAATCTAATTTTATTAAATTCATTTTCTAAAGCGTTTTTACAAGAAAATTTGATTAAGGATAATGTTTAAGAATATAACTACGATGGCTGAGTACTTCTCCGATTCTTCCTTTCCGGTCAGTATAGAGCCAGCCAAATTGAGAGGTATTTTCTTTCAAAGTCCCTCCGGCATAAAGATATAATTAGTCCTTTACGTCCATCTTATTGAAACATGTTTTCATATTAAGGCATATGGAAATATGATTAGTTTAGGCAGCTAATTGACTTTTGTGTTTTCCTTTTGGACAAGATTAAGAGATAAAAATAGAAACAGTTAAAAGGAAATGGCGGACATCTAAATTATCAATGAGTTATCGATGAATTTACATCACTGGAGCGTCACAGAGGCAGACACTATAAAGTATCTTAAAAATATTATTTTTTTGTGGTATTTAATCCCACGTGCATTATACTAATTTTTAGTGCAAGGGAACAGAATAAAGATGTAACTGTCCCAGCCAGGACTCGAACCTGGATCTCCTGATATCCGGGCCGGTGCATTTACCAATTATGCTACCGGGACCAATCTGTGACAGACTGGTAACTGGTAAATGTACCGGCCCGGATATCAGGAGATCCAGGTTCGAGTCCTGGCTGGGACAGTTAGATTTTTTATTCTGTTCCCTTGCACTAAAAATTACTATCAAGAATGGTTTTTTTTTTTTAATTTGTGGGCATTGAAGTTTTCGTACAGAAGCTGTTGTGTAAATCTAGGGATTGTTACAGCTTTAAACTGATATCAAAGGATACGATCCTTAGTCCAAGTCACCACACATCCACCAACTTGAAACACCCGATGACCATTGGGTGGCCCGTGTCCTTTGTCTGTCGCCTTTGTCCTGTCCGCCTAGGTCCGAAGTCGTCCGAAGCTAGGAACGGAGTCCTTGATCGCCCCATTGGGATGCAAGACCAAGTCGGTCATTCTCGCCTTCCTGTATAGCTGTTAGCACGTCATCTCGACACAATACACAAACAGCACACTCCGCCTTTCGCGAAACAGAATTTGCGGGGCGTTCTGGGTGCAGATGTGCACTGCATTTCAACTTGATGCTCATCGCCTTCGTTCGAGAGAGAGAGGGGGGAACTGATTCCTGATAAGCTAAGTCACTTAGGTGGAGATAAATACTAGACGTCAAGCTCTGTGAGGAGAGGATTGTCAGGAATTCGGTCTTGGGAGATGTAACCAATAAAGTTTTTCTATTTTCGCCAACGTTTCGGCCTATTTTTCAAGCCTTCATCAGGGCAAATGGGTTGCTGCTCTATAGTGACTAAATAATGCGGAATTTACAACACTTTCGGTACGGATATCCGAACTTCATGTCCAGATAAACGTAGAACTCTTCTACAGTTTTCAGGTGAAAATTTGCAAATAATAAAAATTTCAATCGTACAACTCTAAATTTTAGCAGATTTCCAGGAGATCAATTAAGCTATTTAAGATGTAACCATGATAAACATTTGAAAAAATTTTAAAAGATTGGGTCCTCTCATGTTTAAAATATATAAACTAAATTGGGCTAAATCTATTGACTTTCAATTGCATTATTTATTTTCTGTTGAATTTAGATGAGGAGAAGACATTTTAAAAATTTATGTATATTTTTTCATGTCCTAAATTGCATTTTTGCGAAATACGCTTATTAAGGAAGATGTTTAAGGATATCATAATGATGGGTGAGTTATTCTTTAACTCTTCTTTCCCGGTCCTACCCCTAAGAGCCAAGCTTCTTGGTTTTTTCTTCAAAACTCACTGCTCTCCCGGGCTTATAAGATATCATTTTTTAAATAAATTTATTTTTATTTATTTCCCTCTTTATTGAAACGTAGCAAATCTCCTAGGTTTAGGAAACTCCTGCTTGACGTACTTTCAAGAAGAAAGTTCTTTTCTTTTTTTTCTTTTTAAAAGAAGAATCACCAAAATTTTAGTTGATTGATTTAATCAGCAGATAAGAAATTCACTTCTGGCAGAATTCAAAAGTTACTTAAACTAATTAAAAATAAAGTAAATATATTTTATATTAAATCGTGATGATAAGGGAGATAGGAACAGAACTCTGAGGTCTGGCTAAGCGGAGAAGCGTATTCAATTTAAGTTGGCCAAAGATCCTGCAGGTACAGAGCAGGATCGAGCCCCGTCAAGAATAACAAGATCGCATTTATGAATGTATGCATGCGTAGAAGGCAGAAACTGATCTCTGAGGTCTGGCTAGGCTTAAATAAATAGCCTTAGAAGGAGGCCAAATAATCTTGGTATAAATGTCATTATACATTGATGATGATTATAAATAAGATTAAATGTGACTTATTTGAATTTACTAGTTGGTAATGAGATAAAAATATAAAATCAAAGACTTTTTTTGATTTTATTGGAGAATTGAAGAAGAATTCAAACATCTTAATTACATTTTTAAATATCCACTTTAATTAGCGCTTTTCTTAAAATTTTCAATATAAATTAAATTTTAAACCTATTAAGATCAATAATAACAATTTAAAGAAGATATTACGTTTATGAATTCTAATTTACCACTAAATCTCCCAACTATATCTCACCTAATATAAATAATGTATTTAATAATTTAAAATAGAAAGCTTAAATTTCTATGTTTTAAAATACAGGGCCCGCCAAAATCCTCAAAGGTATTCTTAAATATTTATTTTATCATGCGTTTTTCGCAAAGCTGTTGTACATAATGTTTTAAAAAATTATTATTTTTTAATTAAGTTTTATACAATTCTTTATAAACTAGTAATAACGAAGATATTTAAATTTAAAATTTTGATCACCCTGTAAACCACCACTACCGGTTTCACCCAATTGACGAACTAATCCGTTTGCAAAAATAAACTTAAATAGAAAATTCAATTTTTTTTTATACACTTAAGCGTATATGGAAATATATATAAATTTATTAGCTTCTCAAATGTAACAATAGCTTAATACAGGAAGTCTGCCAAAAAAGTTAGTAAAAAATCATTTTCCATAATCTAAATAATAAATTATGTATTAAACTAAAAGCGATATATTCGTCGGCCTCGGAGGTTGGACTCTCGACACTAGTGCGGGGAATTTAATAACTTATCTGACCTGTTCCGGTAGCATAAGTGGCTAATAGCAGGGGATCCAGGTTCGAATCCTGGCTGGGACAGTTAGATTTTTTATTCTGTTCCCTTGCACTAAAAATTCTCTAAATTTACGTGGGATTAAATACCACAAATTAAATAATATTTATAAAATTAAAATTAAAAATAAATTAAGTAGAGTCATTTAAACAGCTTGACAATGTCAGCTCCTCCGAGCGTGAGCGATATATTCGTCGGCCTCGGAGGTTGGACTCTCGACACTAGTGCGGGGAATTTAATAACTTATCTGACCTGTTCCGGTAGCATAAGTGGCTAATGCACCGGCCCGGATAGCAGGGGATCCAGGTTCGAATCCTGGCTGGGACAGTTAGATTTTTTATTCTGTTCCCTTGCACTAAAAATTATCTAAATTTACGTGGGATTAAATACCACAAATTAAATAATATTTATAAAATTAAAATTAAAAATAAATTAAGTAGAGTCATTTAAACAGCTTGACAATGTCAGCTCCTCCGAGCGTGAGCGATATATTCGTCGGCCTCGGAGGTTGGACTCTCGACACTAGTGCGGGGAATTTAATAACTTATCTGACCTGTTCCGGTAGCATAAGTGGCTAATGCACCGGCCCGGATAGCAGGGGATCCAGGTTCGAATCCTGGCTGGGACAGTTAGATTTTTTATTCTGTTCCCTTGCACTAAAAATTCATTAAACTAAAAGGTTCTTTTCACTACCAATGAATATAGAAATATCATACCTTCTATTATCCGTCTTCATTGGTTTCTGCAAACCATCTTCTGTTGGCGAGCGCTTTCGGACATCTTCTGGCAGTGACAGTGAACACATGTATTCGGCCACGAAGATGGACAATGTCCGAAAGCACTCGCCAACAGAAGATGGTTTGCAGAAACCAATAAAGACGGATAATAGAAGGTATGATGTGTATTAAACATTTAAAATACATTCCGGCAAAGTCTTACTTTCAGTCGGGATTAACCTGGAGAATATATATATATTTTTTCCTTGTTAATACACTTTCAAATATTTTGTATTCTTGAGTAGTGACAATTTAAAGTTCCCCCACTCTACTTGAAGTCTACCCGGATGTTGCCTGGGACGGGACTCGAAACCACGGACACCAGGGACTAGTGAGAGGTGACAAAGGTCGTTCTGGTTACCGAGCCTTCGTCACTTTGCGATGAGAGGCGCTGGTTGAGGATTGTTAAATTCATTTTACTCCCCTAGTGACGGGTTTGTGACCGAATGGCGGGCTGTTTGTCACTTGACCTGTCACAGTTATGTAACTGAATCACGACTACAAGAGCTGTCAAGTGTCAAGACTCCTCCCACATCGTCTTGGAGGACTTAATAAAAATGCCTTCACTTCCCCTTAAGAAAATAGGTCAACCTGGGAACTGCTTTTGTATTAGTTTAATGCCTCTACGACAATGTCAGCTCCTTCGAGTGTAAGACAAAGTTCTTGTCTTTCTCGTAGGTTAGGCCTCGCCAATGTAGAGGGAATTGAATGAGATACCTGGCGCGTCCTGGTAGCACAAGGCAATTGGCAATTGCACCGGCCCGGATAGCAGGAGATCCAGGTTCGATTCCTGGCTGGGACAGTTAGATTTTTTATTCTATTCCCTCTCATTAATTGTTTAAAATGTACATGAAATCATGTTTAGGACATAAGCCCTAATGTCGGAATCATCTCGATAGCATATTTTTAATTAAACACTAAAAATTGTGAAGTGTGGTGTACTCTCCCCCCTATACCAATATAAAACTTTTTTTTATAAATTCATAGTTTCTTAAAAATATACTTCTATGCAGATAAAATCGGAGCTCATACATTTTTTATTTTAAATCGTATACATGAAATTAATGGTTTTCTATGAAAAAATAAAAAATAAAGCATGACAGAATTTAAATATTAAAAACTTAATCTTTATTTATAAAGAACGTTATTGATGATAAAAGTCTTAAAGCAAATATAATTCCAAAAAACTGGTTATAATTATAAATTATTTTTAGACAGTTATAAATAAAACGTTTTGGATGAACGTATGGATGATAGTTTGTAACGTATGGAAAGTTTGATGAATGAACGTTTGTTCGTTTGATGAACTTTTAGAATGAACTATTAGTAGATGTTAATTTGTTAGAGTTCGGTCAAGGTAGATCCGAAAAATATAATTTAAAAAAGTCTGTTTTTTAATTATCTGCCAATGTTTCGGCTTACCTTGTAAGCCATCTTCAGGGCTATCATGAAGGCGGAGGACGTCTTGCCACCTCGATCAAATGTTTATGACTGACTGTTTAGAATGAACGTTTGATCGATGAACGTTTAGAATGAACATTTGGGGAATAAATAATTTCAATTAAGCTTATAAAATCTCCCACGGGTTATATGCTGCTTAAAATAAATGAAATAAGTGAATATTTTTTCCAGTTCATGATTAATGGAGGTCAGAAGAATTTATAAATCAAATATATTTAAATTTAATTTCTTATTAAACTATCCCTACAATAATAATAAATCGGAAAGATAAAAATAAAATGTACAACAGAATATCTGTAAGCCTCATCTATGGATATATCTTGCTATTTTAATAATGCAGACAAGTAATACCAATTGACAAGAGACATTTTGCTTAGAATAATCTCAACTTTTAATGAATTTTTCTAAAAAAAGGAAAATCATTTTTTCAGAAGGTGCATTGATATACTTGAAAATGCGGCAGAAGTACGGGAATGTGGTCCGCTGTTGGCTTGGATACAAGCTGGTGGTTTTACTCTCAGATCCTGACGATGCCGAGGTGAGTTCATTTTCAATTTGTTAACAGAGAAGAATTAAGTATTGTTAAATGAATAATGAATATAAATGAAATTATATTATTCACAAATATGTATGATCAGCAGATAAGAACTTTGAGTCTGTGAGGTGAACAAAATAAATAACATACATGGTTTTAAATTGAAGACATCCTCGTGACTTTAACCAACCAAAGCTCGGCAGAGAAGCGTCAGAGAATGAATANATAATAAATAATTACAGGTAGGAGAAATAGTGAAGTGAATACACAAAAAGAATGTTCATGACTGACATTTGATCTAGGTGGCATCAAATGTTAATCACAAACATTTGATCTAGGTGGCACGACGTACCCTCTGGCCTTCATGGTAGCCCCGAAGATGGCCTATAATGTAAGCCCAAACGTCGGCAGATGATAAAAATAAAAATACTTTTTAAATTTTATTTTTTTGGATCAACCTTGATCGAACCCCCCTCAAAAAAAAAAAAATCTTCTTACAATGAATAAAATGTTCGGGAGATTTCTCGCCCTTCGTCAGTGAGGAGTGAAAAGAGACCCTCTGTCTCAGATTTCTCACCTGTTCTTATATATATATATATATACATATGTATATAAACTTATATCGCAGCCATTTTCTATATATCGCAAGTGCAAGTCCCTCCATTTTCGGGAGTAACTTTCGTATACGAAGGTTTTCAAAAACCTTCTTCATTCCTTTATCCTGTTAATATTGCAGGAGGTAGCTATATTCTGGTACTGTTCTACAACCAGATTAAGGGTAGTATTCCTTGTATCCCAGTATTCCTTGTAATTGTTGCCCAGATCTTCCTGGTGTGATTCGTCGGTCAAAAAGTGCATACCAAAGGTCATTTTATTGCTCAACTTAAATCTACCACAGTTTTCAAAAGGGTCTGCAGCTGGCCATTTCCCTTCGCACCAGAGCTTCAAATCACTCATGTGAAGACTATGGGATACAGTCGGGCCTACTCTATTTGGTCAGAAGGCATAGCATTTTAGTTTTGCAGAGCAATGTCCTTAGTGGGTTAAGTGACAGAAAGAACCACAATGGGCTAAGGCTAGCTCCTTGATATATTCCCATTCGAAAATAATATAAATTGTGCACTTCATCAAACCACCTGGCAATATCACCACGCAGTAATAAACTTATATTGCTTCTACACTTCTAAAGTCACTTTGCTAACTTGATCCCCAACTAAAGGATATACAATTTCTGAGCTCATATTTGCTCAGGGGTTAAGATATCATTAAGTCGAATATCCATTTTTATGATCATTCATTTTATCAACAATTAAACATGTCAGAATTTTATAAAACTCCATTTAAGCCTAGCAGTAGTAAGGTTCCAGGGGCGCCAGGGTAGCTCAGAGGATTCGTTCGCCATTCAAATCCCGCCCTCGCCAAACTTTTTTTAGGATGTTGCTGGCCCTAAGCAAACATTAGTGTTGTATTAACACACGAAAATAAGAAAAAGCAAAAAAAAAAAAAAAAAAATAATAAGTATATGTCATTGGTGGTGCAATATGAAAATTTTGCCACGCCCCTCCACCCGCAGACCGAAAATCAAAAATCAGACTTCACAGTGTCACCCGCCTGAATATTCTGAGGATTCCCTGAAAATTTCATCAAAATCGGCCCTGCCGTTTTAAAGTCAATACGTTACAGACATACACACATCCTATTATATATATACAGATAAATAAAAGCTTGTCCTGAGCCATGGTGGTTTAGAAACCACCATTGGGTGGCAACCTGTAGATAGCTCGTCCCTCCATGACCCTAGTTGTTGAATGGGAGGCTAACACATACAAAAAATGTTCCAGTTCTTTTATCGATGACTTCGATATCACGTAGGTTATTCCGGCAGCAAAATCATCTGGTGCTTGGGTTTTACCGCGTACGAATCGGTTGTATCTATCATCTTGCTAAATGGTGATGGAGACATTTGAGAACTTTACCCAGTAATTTTTAAATGGATCCATTACCGGGGCCTTCCAGTTCTTAATGTGAAAGAATGTTTTTACCACATCTTCATTTTTTATCCTGAGGACAGCCATTTGCAGAAGATAAATTAAGTCCTACTTTCTGCCATTAAGCACATTTATCATAATCTTGATGGGTAACCCAGAGCCTATTCCTGTAGCTCCTTATCTTATCTTGTTCTTCAGACAGACCACTGGCTATTGGATCCGAGTCCCACATTAGTTTTTCCCAAAGAAAAATTTAAAGAACTTCAAGGATTTGAACTCTTGCCTCATCCACCATATAGTCCAGACAACGCACCATCATATTACTACTAGTTTTGATCCATGGCCTATTTTTTTCAAGGGAAAAAGTTGATAATTTTGCGGTAGTTGGAATCACGGTCCAAGATTTATTTGACAGCCATCCCAAGGAGTGGGATTGAGCAATTGGCTAGTTGATAGTTAATGATGGTAGATAACAATGGACTATACTCTGAGCAATTATAGTACTTTTATCAGAGATTTAATAATATCAATATTTGTTTTTTTTTTATACACTCCTTTATTATTTCATCTTTGCTAGTCATGAGCTTTTCTGATGCTCTCTCACGACTTGTCAAATATCTTGTAGTTTTCCCTATTTTTGAACGGAGATCGGATGCTGTGTCTGGTAAAGAATACCAGGTTGGCACATCTAACTGGCTTTTATTAGACTTCATTTGGACCTTACTAAATACAGCATTGCAGTGTTCTAATACTGCTTCAGCTACAACATAGACCAGCAGCACATTTCATTAAGGCTCGACTAAAGGAGAAGATATTTCTCAAGGATAGCATGCATCATCCTTACTGTGATCAGTAATTCATTGAGAGATAATCATGATATCTAGATTTATTGACTTTTCCCTCTAGCATGTGAAGACCCTATTTCGATAAGTGACATGGTCCTTTTGAAACTTCATGGCAAAGAAGGTGCTTATATTAGTTTCACTATTTCATCTCATTGGCATAGTAGTTCTCCCCTCTCTTTGAAATGAAATGTTATGACACACTGGGTGGGAGATGAACTCAACTCCAAATCTTAAAAAGAGTCTAAATTGGCTCCAGGTGATCATAGTGTGAGTGCATTGAGATCTGTTCTGGTGAGTCTGATTGTGGTACTGTGCTCAGGAAAGGAGGGTTGCCCCAGCGGCCACTTTCATGGACTACTCCCTGATTTTTAATTATTATTGTGGTCAAATGTACATTCTATTCATGTTCTTATTAGTTGAAAAGTCCTTTTGCTTTTATCTCCATAAGCCTTCCAAAATGTTTATAATTCATGTTTTGGCAAAGGCTGAAATAATTTTTATAAATAAAAAAAAATCGAATAAATTGGCGTATAAGTGTTTGATATAAAAACATAAAATATATTTCATTACTTTAACTTTTAGACACTAATTTAGAATAGATTTAGTTTAGACTAGGTGTCTGATCTCTACAATTGAAGAGGGAATAAATTACACTTCTCTAGTTTTTACTTTAATATTTTTAACAATATCAAGTGATTAAACAATAAAAATAAATTAGAACAGTAATTTAAAATATTTGAACACACATTTTGAATTTAATTAGAGGAATGGCCACCAAACTTTTTCTCACATTTAAACAAATAAGGTGACTGTTTAGACAATCAACTATTATGATTTTTTAACTCTATTGACCAAAAAATATATTTATATTGAGGAACTATTGTTTCTAACAATTATTTTTGTTTAAGGTATTATTTCGTGATACACAAAATCTAACCAAGTCAGACATCTATAAGTTCCTACACCCATGGCTAGGAACTGGACTTTTGACCAGTACAGGTATTTTGAAATTTATATTTTGTATTTAATAGAATTTCTTGTATCTTAACAACTTGGATAGTCTGATTGGCTTTCATATACTCCCTTTAATTAATTGTCTAATATTAGCTTAGCTGTAACCTCTGATTGCATAAACACTCACCATTAAGTTTATAATAAACCGTAGGAGTAATCAATAGAAATAATATTTAAAAACACCTCAATTAACGAATAAAAAAATGTATTTTAAAATTGTGGCAAACTATTTGATAGTAGAAGGGGTCATAGTATTCAAAGGGTTAAGCTAATCCCTTATAATCCCTGGACATTGTTAAAATATTTTACTTTATTATATTACTTCATAAGAACCATATATAATATTATTATATAATATATAATTTTGTAAAACTGCATATAATGGATTTTAATAAATAATAACTATTTTTTACGAATTTAATTAATAAGCACCTGAAGAGGCATCACTATTAGACATAAAACTTCAAATATATAGTAGAGCAAAATAAATAGTAATATTTTTGTATTATTGGACAATTTGCCCAAACTAAAATATAAATAACATAAGCTATTCAAGTTAGGTCTCTTTTTAGTTAATAAAAAAATTCTGAAGAACATATTAGGTTCAAAATGATTTAAATATAAAATTATATTATTATAATGTTAAATAAGTTATTTTAAAAAAATGTATTAAAGAACATACATTCAGAGAATACACAACTAGGAGGATTGACAACATTCTCCCTTCCAATCTGAGTTCTCTTCAGTTAAACAGTCTCAGAGAACTTTCCTTTCCTCCTACTATTCGGAGTCTGCCTATTTTAATGACTGACAGATCTTAATAATCATGATAGAATGATGATTTCATAATGGGAAGTTTCTTCATGAATGATTATATAAATTGTACTAAATTAAAGATTTATATAAGGTAGTTGATTTGAATTGTAAATTGATGTTATTCATTAAATTAATTATAAATAAAATAAATTTTCTTATAACTATTGGTTTATTTAGGTTACAAATGGCATTTAAGAAGAAAGGCAATCACACCAACTTTTCACTTTAAAGTTTTAGAACAGTTTCTTGAAGTTTTTGAAAGAAAAACAAAAATTTTTATTGACTGTCTTTCTAAAAAAGCAGATGGGAAAACATTTAATATTCATCCAATGGTATCTTGTTTTTCACTGGATGTTATTTGTGGTAAGCAATGATTTATTATTACCTTATATTTTTTATAATAAGCTTTTATAGTACTTAACAGGTTTTAAACATTATCAAGGAACTAAAAATAACAACAAATGGAAAGTTTTTGACAGTAGAGATTATTAGTAGGCATTCATAATGTCACCTGGATCAGGCATGAACATTTGATCCAGGTGACAACACGCCCCCTCTCGGCTTCATGATAGCCCTGAAGAAGGCATGTAAGCTGAAACGGGAGCAGATAATAAAATACAGATTTTTAAAATCATATTTTTTTGGATCAACCTCTACCAAACCCCAACAAAAATTCTCTACTAAAAATAACAGCCTTCTACAGTGTTTTAAATAAATACATGGTTTAAGAAAGATTAAAAAACAATTTATTAATACTTTCATTGATTTGATTGTACTTTGTTCTATAGCAATCCTTAATAAATGCATTTTTAATATTTTAATTACAGGACTACCAAAATAAACTGTCAAATGTTTATATTTAATTACATGTTAGAGTATATATTTAATTAAATATTACATATTATTGGTCAATAATCTTAATAAATAATGAAAATTTATGTTGTGAATAATGTTTTTCTTGAGATATCATAGTTTTATATGAATTTACAGAAACTGCAATGGGGACATCTTTGGACGCTCAGACAAATAATGAGCCTTATGTTGATGCCATAAGAAGGTAACTTTAATTCTATAAATTAATTTTTCTATCACATAACAATGATAAATAAATAAAAAACAAAACATTTTTAGAACAGCATATATGACAACACAGAGCATGTACAGATAAAATTAAAGTTATAAATAATCTTTAAACAGACTGTGTTTTAAGATTCGCCTGTAGTTGGTAGTTGGAGAATAGAATAAATTTTTCAAATATCATTTCACTTTGAACAATGTGAATACCTTGATTATCTTGAGTTTGTCTGATAAAAGATTCTTCCTTTTACCTTCAAAACTCTTCTACATATTATAAAACCATATACTGCATGCACTAGTCAGCTTATTCAACTGAATAAGTTTTCCAAACTTATTATTTATTTAAAAGATTTTTTTATCAAAGCTCTTAATGTAAAACTTTAGTAATTTGAAGGCTATCTGGCAATTTATTGCTCACTATGTTCCTCAGGTCGAAACTCTTCATATTCTTTTGTTTTGTATCAAAGCAGTTGAAAAACTAAAGTTTTATTGAGAAATCTTACTATTGAAACAATTGATTCTGCATGACACAAGGCAGCTAGAGATACAATAATATATCCTTTTATAAGACATAAATCACCAAGCTTTTAAAATTGTCTCAGAGCTTATTTTTGAGTCATTTCTGATATTAATATGATTATTTATTATTGACTTACTTTTTATCACAAGATGTATAAACACTTTTATAAGTTTCATTTTTTCAGAATGTGTGATATTGTAACTGGACGAATCTTTCACATATGGAAACATTCAGACATACTATTCAGACTATTAGGAGAAAAAAGAAAACAAGACAAATTTGTGAATATCATTCATAAATTTGCTTATAAGGTAAGTAATTGTCCAGGCTATATAAAAGTGAAATGATATGTCTAATTTTATTTAGAAATTGGCCATTCAAAAACTGCATAATCTAATTGAATCCTATAGAATTATAATTATTAAAATATTTAAATTCAATTTTGATTTTGAAAATAATCCTTCTCCCTAAGGTTCAGTTTGACATAGATGAACAACTTAGATCTATAAATAATGATATTAGTTATTATCAGTGGGTAAAGTTTCATTGTATAAGGAATATGCTGGTCCCAAGAGTATTCATATATTTCTTAAGTGAAATGATTTTCTGTTTGATATTTCCAAGCCTGCTACTGTGGTTTATAATTGATTTTGAGTCAGCTAGATTTTTTATTTATATTAAATACATGGAAACTAATTATTGTCAACAGTTGTAGTAATGCATTTTTCATTTCATTATAAAACATTCTGTCCCGTTTCAGTCATCCTCAGTTCTCAAAATAAATAGAACAAGCACTTTAACAATAAATAGTTAATTTATTTAAATCGTACAGGGAGCCAGAAAAAATTTTACAACCTCAGACAGAAACAGAGCCTGTGTCTACCACACGCCGGACAGGCATGCTACCAATTGCCCCACCAAGGGAGTTTGATAATTTCAGGCTCCTTGTACCTCACTATGAGTCCAAACCCAAGTATGACGAATATATCGTTTTGTACTCAGAGAAGCTAACATTGCTAGCTATTTATTAGATTCTCGTTTGGCAAAGGGAACCTGACATTCAAATCATGATGATAATTGTAGTAAAATAATCCCACATTTCATTATTTAGTTTAATCGTAAAGGGAGCCAAAAAAAAATCTTACTACCTCATCAGGGTTCGATTCCCTCAAATTTAAATGATTCACTAATACATTAAAATGATTTCTCAAAGTAATTAATTATCACCACTGAAATGTATAAATCAACATAAAAACGATAGCAAGAATGGTGTTATAAACAATAAAATCTCAGAGTTGGTTCAACCGATAATATTGAACCATCATCCCTGATTTTATTATTGTTCATCATACTATTTGTACATTTTTGAGTTGAGATCTAGTTTGATTATGACAATTTATTACACAAGGAAAAAAGAAAAAGAAAGATTATAAGTTTTAGACACCAAAGTTCTCAATTTTCATAATTGGAAAATGTTGAAGTAAAATAACTCTTAATTTTTACTTTTTTCTTATTAGTTTATTTATTATTATTTTTCAAAATAGTTCTATTATTTTCCATTTAGCATTTAAGCTATTATTCAAAATAATTTATTTTTGTAAATTTGGGGGAGGGGGGGTCATTTGAAATTTTAATGAGCTACAGTAACTCTGATGGGCTTATATTATAGATGGTGGTTGGATAAAGATGGTGTTTGCTGGTATTCTCTCACAACATAGCTTTTAATGATAGCATGATGCATACTTGTTGCTTGATTTTTCAGATTTTTCAATGAATATTGTCTAGTATAAGTATGGGATGGTAAGTCTTGGAGACAATATGAGGTAGTTGTCTGTTTTACTCTTTGTCAAATGCTATCATTTGATCTGTCTTAAAAAATATCAAAATCAATATAAAATATCCTGATTTAAAAATGCATTATTTTCAGGCAAAATAATAGTTATTATTAGTTAAGATAGAACATTGGTGTTCATTATTTTTCACCATTTATTTAAATATTTTATTAAAAAAATTAACAATTTATTGTTAATTTAAAATTTTTAGGGCTGAGGATGGCTCAAATGTTTATAATGAAGTGATAAATGTATTTCCATAACTATTAAGACTAATAGAACTCCATTTAATTTAGTCTATTGATAAGAATTTGATATTAATCAAGTATCATAATTATTTTCATTATTATTTGAAACATTAAAAAAAAAGGTGAATATTTCTTTGAATTTTCCAAAAATTTTATGAGGTAGACATTTTTGTTATTGACTGAACTTTTCCTTATAATATTGGTTTACTAAAATAATTTAAGTAATTTTTGAAGATAATAAATTTATTATAATGTAATCTTAACAAATAAGTTTGATTTATTGTGAAATCTATTTTCTGAGATTTTAAACTTCACAGTTGGGTTCTTTGTCATACCTCAAAATATATGGTTGGGTGGAGTTATTAACTGTTTTCTTTTAGACAGAATTCCTTCTCCTGATGTGAATTTCCAAGACATAGTTTAACCCCCTATGAATTCTTGAGATGCAGGGTCTGAGTAAACAAATGAATATTATTATCATTGATATAATATATACATATATATANGTTTACTTTTACTACTTATTGGGTGAGATGTTTGTAGGGAAATACATCCCCTCTTGTGACTCATTAATTATTCCATTAGGATTAGAGTATGCTAAAAAGAACTATTAGAAATCAATAATTGTCTTTTCTCCTACCTTTTCCAATTAATTGGAGATGTAATATGACAGAGTATCCTCAATATTCAAATTGATCTTTGAGTATATATATATATATATCTTTATCTTTATCTTGAGAAAGAGAGAGCCTATTCTAGGCTTCCAGCACAAGCAAATAATGACTTAACTTTAATAGAACATCATGTATAGATTGACTTGAAAGTATTATTCAAATTGTTAGCTGTAAGTTGGTGGAATCAAGATACCGTTTTTAAATAGTCAAAATTATCAAATTATCAAATAAGTAAATAAATCCTAAATGTTTGTCAGAGTCTTATAACTTTATATCTTTAAACTGAAATATATATCAAATATCTTTTCCAGGTAATAAAAGAGAAAGAGAAACAGATAAATGAAGAAATAGCCAACCCAAGTAAGACAGAGGATGACTTTGGTAGGTTAACAATTATTTTAGTAACTTTTAAATGCAGCTCGAATACAGTAATAGGAAACTATACTTATGTTTAATATCAGCTTCAAAGAAACTACTTACAAATTTTTTAAAAGCAAGGCATAGACTATTTATTTTTTGAATATTTAAACAACTAAAAAATTAAACATTTAACTATTATTAAAGATATTTCTTTTTTCACTACTTTCATTAGTCATAAAATAGGGAGAAGGGGGACTTAAAACTTATAAGAACTCAGATTTTTTGACCTTTCTACTTGATATGATTTCTTATATGAACTTATAAAAATAAAAACAAGATACTGTACCACTTTAAATAATATAATCTTTTAACAAAGTAGATTCCTTCTACTTATTTTTCAGAGAAGTTTATTTCTTTCATAATATTGTTAGATGGCATAATTGGTAATTAGGTGACAAATATTTTCAAAACAAATTTAGTCTCTTAGAAACTAGCTAAGACAATGGAAACTCAATTTGAAGACTTCAATTACAGCATATATCAGTTGAATAAAAAAAAAAATCACTGTTAATCAGCTTTCTTTACATCCAGCAAAATTCAACTGTCATTTTCTTGTTTCCTGCCTTCTTGGACATGACGTTTCAATGAGCTAAAGGTCAGGCTATACTATAATAATCAACATCACATTCAAACTTCATTTAAAACCCAAGAGTGTTTTGTCTCAGTTGGTAGAATTTATTTATACCTGAGGTTACAATATATATGTAATGGGTTCTCCATATCATTGAATGGATAGTCTAGTAGCTCTCTATTCACCACTGCACAGATCTTATAATTACAGAATAAAACTGTATTTGTGTTTCAATTTGCATTTAAAGAGAGTAATGCTACCATCAAACTTACCAAAGCTTGGACCTTTGTTCTTTGCAACACTATACCCAGTCTAGAAGGTAGAACTTGCACATTAGTCAAGTGGTAGGAAAATTAATCCTTGTTCTTTTAATGAGATATGTCAGTAAATAGAATCTGTATACAATTTTAATGTAAGAAACTTTTTGGAGGTAAATTTGTTGATCGTCAAGTTTTATGAAGAGAGGATTATCAGGAATTCAGTCTTGTTAGTTGAAGAATTAAAAACAAATTTGTAACCAAAAAAGTTTTTATTTTAGCCATTTCAGCCTGAATTTCAGGCCTTCATGGCTAAAGAAATGAATATGATAAAGAAACATACAAAAATAATATAGAAACATGTCTATATGTCATAATCTAACAGAGAATAAGTAAATGAAAATATAAAACTGTGTGTAATCGACTATATAAAATGGATACTGAATATATTGGGAAGAAAAAAAAAAAAATTTATAGTATTCTGAGAGTAACATACCAAATATGGTGATGGGGAGAGAGAGACTCGAGCTCAACAGTGTCTAGATCATGACTGATCTGTTTTTTAAAATTTTATTTGACAGTTGTGAAAGGGAACAGGAAACGGATGTAGAAATGGGGTAAGGAAAAGAGGTCAGGAGGTTCATAGAAATCTCACTGTAGGAAAGGGTAGAGAGAGAGAGAGAGAGAAAAAAAAAATGCTATGAGGTGCTCTTATAGTGATTTTTGTTTTAAGAAGTGAAAAACATTACTGTATGTGGAAGAAATATACGTAGTCTTTATTTTGTCATTGATGGAATTTCGTTCAAAATGTTTCTTTTTTGGTTACAAATAATTTTTTAATTCTTCAACAACCAAGGATAAATTCCTGATATCCTCTCTTTGTAAGAAACTTTTGTTTGTAAAACTAAATAATTTTATTAAATTTGATTTGCTTCCCGTAGTATTTTTTCACATAGGTTTATTATTGTATATAAATAATAATACTGATTCTTTTAGTTCTTTTGGCACTAATAATATGTATTAGTTATATTAATTAAAAATAATATCAGGGGCTCTGGAGTAACCCAAAGACTTCAAGAGAGCCTTGTATGCTCCTGCTGCTGGCTTGAATAGCTTCTAAGTTGACTTTTACCGATAATAGCTACTCCAAAATTACCTTTATCATTGTATAGGTAATAAAGGTAAAACTCAAAGGCTGTTTAAATAGAGGCTGAAAATAACTACTTCATTTGAGAATTTAACAGAATATTGACTGTATTTTATGATATAAAATGTAAGTAAGGTTTTTGTTTCATATATATCTACTGCCTATTTTTACAGGAATAAAGAAGAAAACTGCTTTTCTGGAATTACTTATGAAAGTGAAAGCTAAACAAAATGCTGCATTTGTCACTGATAAGGATGTAAGGGAAGAAGTGGACACTTTCATGTTTGAGGTGTGATTTAATGAATTAACATAGAAAATGAATTTGATATTTTACTATTCAATAGAAAACACCATTTATCTCGAACAGCATTGAATTAATGGTATTTTCTATTGATTTTAAACAAAAAAAGATGTATTCATTCTGAGTCCTGACTACAAAAATTTAGTACTTTTCACTCATAATTCTTTAAAATAATTTATGCAATAATTTTATTGACGTTTCTTTTGTAGTAGTTATTTTGAGAATGTTAAATAAAATTGCTACAGGGTACCAGTAAACAAAATAACTACTTTGGTGTTAATGACCTATTGGTTGACATGCCGTTATAATAAATAAAAAAACTACTACTTAGATGATTTTAGTTGGTGTTCGGCCAAGGTAGATTCAAAAAACACAAATTTAAAAATGTATTTTTTAATAAAGGATTATCTGCCAAGTTTTCGGCTTACATTGTAAGCCATCTTTAGGGCTGTAGAAATACAATGTCATGAGAATACAATAATAATTGAAATTAATATAATAGAGAATTGCAATAATATAATGTGATATCAAGAGTATGAAGGTAGAAAGCTATGTAAGAGAATATAAAGAGATTTTGAAAAACTATTTGAAAAATAATTTGAAAAAACATGCAAACAACTTATTGACCAAAAAAAAATTTGAATAACATTAAAGCAGTAATTTGCCACACCTACATATCATGAAGATGAGAGAGGACGTCCTGTCCCTAAGTTCACATTTCCATGACTAAAGTATAAATTTTTCCTTCTACACAGAGTGAGAGGTAAAAAGGTAGGGGGAAGAAGGTAAGAGGCGGAAGGTACAAAGGGAAAGCGGCCTGTTGCAAGAGAGGGCAATAAAAAGGACAAAGGAAAAAAGGAAGAGTATTATTGGAAATAGGTTACTTTGGAACTGGGAAAAATGTTTGACAGGTTTATTGAGAAGGAAGACTGATGGTTTTTAGAATGTTGAAAATGTTAGAATAAGTTGAGGAAATTTGTTCTATGTCTGTTCTGTCATTAACTGGATAGTGTTGTAAGTTGATGTGAACGGTTTCAGACAAAAGACATTTGTGTTGATAGGATTCAGTGGAAAGAATGGTTAAGCTCTCGAAGTCAAATGTGTGTTCTTCATGAAAAACATGTTTAGTGAGGGCAGTTTTTATTAGTTTATTCTTTATGTCATTTTTATGGTTATTAATTCTGCGGGAAATAGGGTTTTTTGTTTGTCCAATGTAAGAACCTTGGCAATTCGGTGTGGAACAGGGAATTTTTTTAGACGACATTAGTTCTGTTATGAAGGGGGATTGGGGACCAAACCCCATTTAAAATCATCTAAGAATAATATCTACTGCAAAAAAAAAAAAACTCTCCTTTTGAATAACTACTACTGTCTACAGATACAATATATCTTATTTATTAATAAATACAAATTCTTAATGCTACTTTACTATTTATCACTATTGCCCTTATATATATATATATATATNAATTAAGATAAAAAAATAATACTTACAGCTACTTTACAATAAGTTCTTATAACAGAAGCACTAAGAATTATCAAAACAATATATTTAATATTTATCTCTGAATTGTCATGATGGAGTTGTCACTGTCACAATCTCTGGTGTGTCGGAGCTAGTGGAAACTCAAAATGGACTGTAAAAATGCTATTCGAGATGTGAGCAAACTGTTTATACAGAGCCTCATAAGTAGATGAATATAAAGATAACTAAGGAGTTCCAGTCCAGCCTCAACTGGTTCTTCTCTCCGTTGGGTCTAAACTCTTTTCTGGGCATCGTAACAGTATTTAATTTTTTGCTTTTGAAATATGTGCATTTCCTATTAGTTTTTATTTATCTACATTATATTTATAACAATGAAACATTAACAGTATTTTAAAATATTTTATTTATTTTGAATACAATATTTAGTATACTTGGGAATGGGATATTCAGCAACTATATTGTTTAACCATTTTAATAATTATTTTCAGGGGCATGATACTACTGCATCAGCAATCAGTTTTGCTCTCCATGCTCTTGGAAAGCATCCAGAAATTCAGGTAACAAAATTAATATTTCAGATTATATTATATATGTCTGTGTCTTCTTAAAATTAAAAATTAAATTACAGACACTTCAATCCTCAATAGTTTCTGATCTCATTGGTCTTTAATTTTTTAATATACAATGACTTGCATTGTAGTTTTAATATTTCGGAATTTGTAGGAAAGTTTCCTTTGACACTAATTTCATATTTCAAGTAGCACATTCCATTTTGTTGAATAAGTGGCAATGCATGTAATTAAATCTGATTAAATTAAATCTATAATAAAATCTGATTTAACAAATAAATTTTCAGTTAATGTAATTAAACCATTAAATCAGGAGTGGTGAATTAGGGATGTTAACCAACTTAGGGGAACACATTTTTTGTTGAGTTAGATCTGTCACTGTTTTTTCACTAATTCTTGGCATCTAAATCTGAGAATAGCCTCAGACTTTGTCTACCACGTCAACAGGATAACCTCAGAAATCATAAAAATCATGCATTTAAAAGAACATAAAGTAAAAACGTACCAAATATACAGTTAACAAAGCATTTAATGTAAGTTAAATCGAGTTCATACATATAAAATTGATTAATTAATGAACAGTACTTAAAAATTAAGATAAAAATTTGCGTTTGTGGCTTTTTATGTTCATCATATGAAAGGTCCCATCTACCTTGATACCTTGCTTCCATGACCCTCAAATCTTGATGGAAACGCTCACCCTGCTCATCACTCGCTGCACCAAAATTGTCTGGAAAATTAGCAAGGTGGCTGTGAAAAAAAATGCAATTTAATGCTCATGTTGCAACCTAGCTTTTAAAAGCTTTCCAAGAGTTTCTGGATAATTTCGAAGTAATTCAATGCTCGTGTATTTCCAAGAAAGTCTTTAACAATGTTTTTGAATTTCATATCCGTATTTCCCTTCTCCAAAGCAGGAAATTCATTGAAAACTGGCATGGGGACTTCGGCTGAATGCGGTACTGGGCGTATAGCTTACGGTAAACTAGGATACTCTATTTTACATTTGTTTTTCTTGTTATATCCCGATGTTTTCACTATACAAAAGTAACAATCACTTGAATGATCTTCAGGCTCGCGCCAAATCATAGGTATACTAAATGGAAGCTTAGCACGTGTTCCTTTGCTCCACATCCGTAAACCCTCAACACACTGTTTACACACTTTTTTTTTTTCTTATTTGAAGGCATGGCAACCACTGAGGGTCATTATTGCCTCAAATACTATTGTCTATCATCGTTGTAGAATTTAATTTTATGCAAGATAGATATTTTTTCAAATTTTTATAATTCATTTTATTATAGTTATATTAGTGTAAAAATCATTATTAGGAAAAGAGCTCTTTGAAATTTTAATTTTTTTATTTTCTTTTTCTTTTTTTATTATTATTTTACTGTAAATACTTTTAATCGTCAGTCTTAAGTATACTATGATATCATTACACTATTTTTCTTTTAGCAGTTCTTAGTATATGAGTGCGTGATTTAATGTAATAAATGATACCAGTCTTATTGTAAGGTTTGTTGAGTCAAGTTCCCCGTCCAAGAGACGGCCAAAACCCCACCCCCCGATCACCGCCATGCCCGGCTGCTTGCCTTGCATATAAATATTTTCGTAGCTCTACAGGTGAGACACGTTCACCTGCCAACCAGAGTGCTCGCGTCTCTCCAGAGCCCGGGACCTAAACAGCGGTCCAGAGAGCCGAGTACATGCGACCACGAGAAGAGAGGACCCGACCGTACTAGGCTGTGATTTGTCAGTATTAGAATTGGCACCTAAAGATTCCACAGTTAGATTTGCGTAAATAAAGATTTGTAATAAATTTAACAATAAATCATATTATTGAATATGGTGTTAGTTTTCTATGAATTTAAATCTTATCTAGAATATTTACATTTTTCAGAAAAAGAAATAAGTTTGCTATGTGTTGCGAATTATTATTAAGAAGTTCCGTCAAGTCTGTTGGTAGGTCAAGTTTGTTTCTCTCCTGTTGGAAACCTCTGCAATCTATTAAGATGTACTTCACTGTTAGCCTCACATCACATATTTGGCACATAGAGGGAGGATCCCGTGCCATTAGGTAACCATGGGTAATTCGGGTATGTCCGATCCTCAACCTGGTCAGAATAACTTCCTCACGTCTCGACTCTCTCCTTGAACTATTCCATTATTTTACATCACCTTTGATTAAGCGTAACTTGTCACCTAAATCCATTTATCTCCACTGGTCGGTCCACATATTTAGAATACGCCGGAATTTTTGTTATTTTTATCCCGTCATGAACTGCTTCTTTTGCAAGTTTATCTACTGCAGTATTTTCCGGTATACCTATGTGACTTGGAATCCAAGTAAAAATTACATTAATATAATGTCTCCTTAGTTCATCTACTTTACTTAGAATATCTATAACCAAAGAGTTTTTTGCAAAAACATTTTTTATTGCTCGAAGAGACGCGAGGGAATCAGTACAAACAATTAATCGATTTGTTGTTGGTGAAATGATGTTCAATGCTTTCTGTATAGCAATAAGTTCAGCAGTAAAATTTGAGCAAAGAGATATTAGCGAAAATTTATAGTATCTATTTTCACATATTATTGCCGCTCCTACTTCATCTGCGTTCTTTGATCCATCTGTGTATATGAAAGTAGAATTACAATATTTTTCTTTGATATTATTAAAGATATTTATGTAATACTCCGGTATTGTTTCTTTTTTTTTGGATATTTTACAAGTGACATATTATATGTTGGAGGGGTTGTAATCCAAGGAGGTACACTTAATACGGAATTTGTTAAGATATTTGGCCAGATTAAATTTATTTTATCTAAGAATTGAATGGTTCTAAATGGGAAAGGTTTTTTTTCTCGTGTATTATTGCTATAGTCATTTATCCTATTTCTCGATATTAATATTTTATTTAGTGGATGATTTTTTGATGCTTTTATTTTAAAGTAATATGCCAAATTTAGTTGAGTTCTTCTGTATTCAAGCGGTAATTCCCCGGATTCTACAAGTATGCTTGGAGCTGGACTTGACCTAAAGGCACCGGTTGCTATTCTTATTCCGCTGTGTTGAATAGAATCTAACATTTTTAGAATACGGGGGCTGGCAGAACTGTAGGCAGCACAGCCATAGTCTAGTTTTGACCTGATCAGGCTACGATAAAGCATTAGCATACTGGTGCGGTCTGCTAAGAATTCCTCCACGACGTGTTGCTAAGAATTCTTAAAAGATTCAGGGATCGTAGGCATTCTTCTTTAAGAGATTTTACATGTGGTAGCCATGTCAGTGACTTATCAAATGTCATCCCCAGATATTAGATATTATCTGCCATTCAATTTACACACTTTATGAGGTGCCTATGCTTTATCTTGATCACCAAGGTTCACTTTAAAATATGAAAATATGCTCGTCTGACAAATGTACTGATGGTTGTCCTTTGACTGGGAATGGTAAAACTGCCACATATATAACAAAACGAATCGGGGATTTTTTCGTACTTTCGACGTGTAGGAGCAGAGGTAGCCACAAAAAAACGTTTCAGTTCAAACACGTTATGTAGTTCTATAGACTTCCGTAACAAATTACTAAATACTGCTTACCGACACACAACATTTCCAGTATACGCCCCACCCACATAAAACCGAATGTGACGTGATAGAAGAAAACTAAAAACAGTTTTGAAACCAGCATGTCTAGTTCTATAGAAAACAACTAAAGAATCTAACTCAACAGTAATTGAGTTTCAAATTGTTCCCCAGTGTTATTAATGTCTTCTGCAAAGTACTTTAGACCATCAATTTATTGACGAACAAAGATTTGCTTCATAGTATAAGGATAACATTTCTCTTAAATGAAACTTCAAATCTTTTGTCTGCCACATTTCTGATAGATACCAGATGTAACTCAAGATCGGAAATAGCAGAAATAGAACTTTCTCCTTAACCATTTATGTAACAAACTTTGATTTATCATGAAATATTCAATTTTTTTCTATAACCTGTTGCCGAACAACCTACAAAGCAAAAACTTCTATGTATTCCATAAGGAAAGTATTGAGTTTTTCTGATTCATATATCTTAAGGCAAGTGCCCACTGTTCAGACACCACCCAAGGTCTTCCTGAGATATATGAATATAGTCAAATACAACATTCAAATATAATTCAATATAAAAATAAATTTATGATTTAAGAGACAATTTTGGTTTGGTTCATAAGTTTCTTCACTAATTTAACATCACGTTTCACTAATTTAACATCAGTTTATTCACGACTGAAATAGAATCTCAACAACTACTCCCCCTCCTTGACACTTAATATCCCTAACCATACTTCAACATTTTGAAAAAATTGTAGGTCCTCTCACAAATTTCTCCTAGTTGTCTCAGCAGCTTTAGGTTTCTTGTACTTGATACTTAAAATGATTATTTTACCTACATTTCCCCATGTTGTTCCAATGTTGACTCCCTTTCAACCTTACTGCCTTGTCCCTCATTCCACTCACCACAAAGTTTACCATTATATCTGTGCTTTTATATATATATATATATGTGTGTGTGTGTGTGTGTATGTATATGTGTGTGTGTGTGTATATATATACATATTTCTCCTGTTTTAATATACTTTTCATGTACTCACTTATATGTTTTCTTGTCAGTTTTTATTTATTTTAATTACTAGCTGTTTTATTCCTTATCTTTCCTCACGATATATTAATTTTGTTAACACTCCTAAAGACAGCTTATCTCATGATGTGATATTGACTTAGGAAGATTGCAGGCAGTTTAATTATGTACAATTAGGTTTAGGAATGTGGGTTATAGAACTTTTACGTGTATTAAACTTTGAGTACTATGAATAATTAAAAAAATATAATCTTCAGTGTAATTATGTTTTTTTCTTGCATCTGTCTTGTAGGAAAGAGTTTATAATGAAGCACAAGAAGTACTGGGTAAATATGAAGGACCTTTAACATTAGAAGTCCTACACCAATTGAGCTATCTTGATCTTGTAATTAAAGAAACACTCAGAATATATCCATCTGTTCCAATTATAGCACGAGAAATCAGCAAGGACATTGATTTACCTAGTGAGTTCAATCATATGTAGTACAAATTAACAATTTGAGTAAGTGTATCTAAAAAGGTGTAAGGGTAGGGTTATTTTTGTTATGCTATGATAATGTAATACTTTATTATAATAACTCACATTTTGCATTGCTGAATTTTATAAATTTTAATAGTTAATACTATTTATAGGTGGATATACTATCCCTGTTGGAGCGATTGTTGCAGTTGCGATAGCTGGACTACATATGAATGAGAAACTCTTTCCCAATCCTGAAATTTTTGACCCTGATAGATTTTTGCCAGAAAATATTACTAATAGACACCCTTACTCATACGTACCTTTTAGTGCAGGTCCTCGCAACTGCATAGGTTTGGTCTTCATCGTCTATTACTGTTTATTTAGAATTCATAGTAAATTTATAGTTACTATTAATTTTATTCTTATCAATTTTTGCATTTTCTTTATATAGGTCAGAAATTTGCTATGTTGGAAATGAAAGCATGCTTGAGCCAAGTTATCTTAAATTTTGAAGTGGGTACTGGAGAGGAAGTTTTACCTGGTATGGCACTCACACTACAGTCTGACAATGGCCATCAAGTGTGGCTTAAACCAAGGAATCTGCAGTTTATGAATTGTTAATTTTAGATTGGATAAGCCTGCTCAAATTAAGTGCAAGACTTTTGTGAGACTGTGATTTAATAATTATTAGAACATTATAATTATAATATTGTATATATGAGCTTTAATTTAAATACTTTCATATAATTTATCCATTTTAATAAAGATGATTGTTACAATTTTTTTTCTTTTCTTCCATAACTTTTTATCCAATAAAAGTGATGGAAATTAACAGAAAGTAAGTATGTGAGAATACTTTCTATCCACTTAAATTTTTATGCATCAGATTTAACTTTGATTCCCAGAAATATTATTGCACTGGATAACAATAAATAAATGTAGTAATTAAAAAAATAAAATAAAAATAAAAATAAAACATGTTTTAACATAGCATAATTGAAATGAATTCAGTTAGTGTATTGTTTAAACCTTCAATATACAAAAATTAATGTGTTCTATTTATGTATCAGATTAAAATGTCAACTTTTGCCTTTTGGTTTTGTTGATTAATACAATAATAACTGGTTATTGTTTCATATCCATGGTCTCCAGAAATATTCATAAATACTTCTTCCGGGCTTGATCTCATTCTACTTTTAGCCCTGAAGAAGCCATCACATAATGTGTGACAGTTTGGCAAAAAGGAACTTAAGTACATGGTCAAGCCCGGAAGAAGTGTTTTGAATAATCATATTAGTAAAAATAATCAACAGAGAAAATTCTTTAGCCCTAATTAGTTGAATGGGAGATAAATAGAGGGGAAAAAAATCAAGTTATAATTAATTTAGGCATTTTCCAGTTGAGAATTTTATGAGACTAGGTTTCTTGCACTCTGTACGATTGAGTATTTATGTTTTTATACTGATTTACACTGGAATATCAACAAAATAAGATTAAAAATTTCCTCAAAATCATTTTATTAACATTGCAATGACATAAAACATAAATTTAATATACAAAGAGTAACAAATAAGTTCAAGGATTGTCAAGAATCTCTTTAATTTACATTTTAAATAAAAATACGTCAAGTCCAGGCTGCTGTAGCACTGAACTTATACAGTTCTGCACAATAATGTAATGTTTTCATTACAATACATCTTGGACAATCTCTCCATATTCCATTAAATTACTAGTATCTATTTTAATTAAATAATTTAGAATATAGAATGTCATTATTTTGTCTAACATATTTCTATATACATCCTATTTGTTTACATGCATATATATATATATATANCTTGACTTTAGATCTTCCTCTCGACAGGAATATATATAGACACACACATAGATACATACACATTTTTCTATGCATTATCAATCTATATTATATTTTACAAACTAAATTCTAATGTGTTTATTGCCTTTTAAGTTTTTAATACATTTACAATAAATTAATGTAAAATATTTAGTTTTGTTTTTTTAATATTATGTGTTGGTTATTGTTGTTATTTCAGTTACCCTGATAGTCATTACACATATTCTATAACATTATATTAATTTCTAAAAATGAGAATACATACGTACATTTTACTATCTCTAAATTATGTATATCCATGTAATAATTGGAGTATTTTCTGGCTATATTAATATAATCCAGCAGTAAAATATTAACATATCATTTATTCAGGTACATATTCTCTGAGGGAAAAATTACCTGGAAACCTTTATTCTTTGAAGTAGTAAATATAACAAAAGAAAATTTTATTTTAATTATTAGTACAAAAGTGAGCAGGTGGCATGAGAGTTATTAAATGCTCACCAAGTAATAAATTATTTTTAGAGAGAGTTTCTTACTGGGAAAATAGGAAGCATAAGTCTAGGATCCCAAAGATACCATAATAGTCAGGATATATATTTTTTTCAGGTATATAATTGAGAATTTGTTTCATAAATGTAAAATTTGTAACAAAATTTCCCTTCTTTTGTTCTTGTAAAAACATTTTTGAGATACGATAGAATATATGTGAAGCAAAAACAGTACGCAAAAATGAAAAACAATGGGGAAAAAAAGTTAGAATATATACATATTTAAAAGTTAATAGGTTATTGAGAATTTTGTACTAATATATCAAGAATATATTTTCTCTTCTTCAGGGCAAGACTAACAAACTAATTGATAACCTGGTCGAAAATTCACATATCATATAATGAACATAAAGGTTATGTTGCTCAAACAAGCTAGACCTATCTTAACCTCTACGAATACATTCTCAACACTCCACGGTCCAACAGGTGTTTCGTGTTGTTAATCCCATATCTTCCTCTCTCGAGAACAAATAGTACTATATTGGTGCCTTTCTAGATGTGTCACAAGCATTTGACAGGTTCTGGTTTCACAGACTATTTCTTAACTAAAGTTAATTCTTCCAAGTACTTTTTATCTTATCCTTTGCTCTTACTAAACCAATCGATTCTTCAGGGTCTGACAAGGAATAGATTACTCTGAATATTACCAAGTGGAGGCGGGTGTTCCATGGCAGTAGAGTAGAGAACAGGTCCAAGATAGAATGCCTGGGCCTGTTCTCTACTCTACTGATATCCCTTCTCATCTTAACAACCTCCTTGCAACCATTGCAGATGACAAGGCAATACTTTTCTCTGACCCAGACACCATAACTGCCAAGGAAAATCTCCAATGCCATTTGATGGATATTCAGCGATGGTGTAAGTTCTGTCACATTAAAGTAAATGAGATGTAACATTTACGGCATGTAACATTTACACTAAGAAAGAAGCAACCTGGCAGAATTAACTTTAATGATATCCCTATCCTAACTGACAATTATGTTAGATACCTTACACTTTGACACCCAACCAATATAGAACACATGCTCAAAAATCGAAAGACAAGATCTATAGGAGATACCACCATTTACAAGCTACTAAACCGCAAGCCAACCTTATCTGTGGCTAAAAACTTACTATATACAAGTCACTAATCAGACCTATTTAGATATATAAAGTTGAACTGTGGGGACAGCCAAACCATCCAAAGAATCCTGCCCTTTTAATCAAATTCCTAAGAAACATTGTTAATGCATTGCATTTTATCACAAAATATTCTATTCACAATGACCTAGGCACCCTATTTGTTAAAGATCTTAATATGTACTGTTTTACTAAATTTCACTCAAACTTTTCCTAGCATCCATATCCCTTAGTTCAAAACATATCCAACATTAGCCATCCAGACAACCCCCCATTTCACATGAATAGGAAAAGGCAGTACAACCTCCTTATAGTCAGTCAGCTCTTCATAAAAATAAGTTTAAAATCAAATGTAAATATATTGTACATTTTTCATTGAAATTTAATAGAAGTATTTACGCCAGCCAGTTTCTTAATCATGCGAAGGACTTACCATTTAGTAATGTTTCTATTTATTTAATTATTTTAATATTACTATTATTCACTTTTATTATTTCTGTTATTATGATTTTTACCTAATTGTTTATTTATGTATCATTACTATTTTTCTAAATTTAAGTTGTACCAATATGGAATGAATTGTTGGCCATCAAGTTCTATGAAAAAAGGATTGTCAGGAACTCGGTCATTGTAGCTGAACAATTAAAACTAATTTGTGACCAAAATAGTTTTTATTTTAGCCTAAGGGTACACATTTTCTTTTCTTAAAATTAATTATTTTTGTACATATTTATTATATCTTTTGAGAGCACATTGCAAGATGCACACTGTGCAGGATATAAAGAAACCAGCTATTCAAAAACATATAAAATCTTCAATAACCTAAAAACTCTATTTGATACCTGGTTGATAACTCACAAATCATATATATAT
>KZ806881.1:975022-994660 GCA_000696205.2 Oncopeltus fasciatus
TTTTAATTTTAATTTTATAAATATTATTTATTTTGTGGTCTTTAATCCCACGTAAATTTAGATAATTTTTAGTGCAAGGGAACAGAATAAAAAATCTAACTGTCCCAGCCAGGACTCGAACCTGGATCCCCTGCTATCCGGGCCGGTGCATTTGCCACTTATGCTACCGAGACAAGTCTGATAAGTTATTAAATTCCCCGCACTAGTGTCGAGAGTCCAACCTCCGAGGCCGACGAATATATCGCTTATGCTCGGAGGTACGCTCCTCCGAGCATAAGCGATATATTGGGGGGAATTTAATAACTTATCAGACTTGTCTCGGTAGCATAAGTGGCAAATGCACCGGCCCGGATAGCAGGGGATCTAGGTTCGAGTCCTGGCTGGGACAGTTAGATTTTTTATTCTGTTCCCTTGCACTAAAAATAATCTTATTTTACCTTTAAATAACAATAAATAAAAAAATTCCTTATTTAGAATAAGAAAAGAAATTAATTATTTTCCTCAAAATAAAATCTTGGAATAAGTTTTAATGCCATAAAAATACATTTAATTTTGCTTCCCTTTTAACAACTATATCAAAATTACTCTTTTAAATTTTTCTATATTCCATTTTCCAACTCAGGCTTGTAAAAATATATATGTACTTATGTATGCATATATGTTTTGAAATTAAATTTGATCTCTAAGTTAAATATTGGAACTTAGTATATATTAATACCAAAAATTTTCATTATGTTTTATAAACAAATTAATATTTACTGACTATTTAATGGTTGTTTTTAGTAGTTTTTTGTCTACATAACTTTAAAAATAATTTAATTACTTAATTTTCTTAAATAATAATTTAACTAATCAAATTATTGGCTAGAAAAAAGGAACCTATGCAAACCATAAGAGGTAATATTTTGCAATAGCCATCTTAAGAAGAAATATAGAAATACATTAGAGTTTAAGTATGTTACCATGAATTTTAGATGAGATGAAGTTTTAGCTTTTTATCTAATAGGGAGTGATAGATAATATGTTATTCATAAGATTTGTATAATTGCAGAGGGACATTTAAATATTTTCAGATGTCCCATCATAACTTCAAGAATGGAATAAACACTTTCCTCGATTCATCAATTCTTATGATTTTGAAGTGACGTTAGCTTACTTATATTTTATTAATTTTTTAGTCGGTGTTTGTCAAAAATCATAATTGACCTCAAAAACATCAGAATTGTGAACCCTCACTCTCAAAATCACAAGTGGAGAATCGCCAAATTAAACTTTTACTTAAATAAAACTCACTCGTGTAATTAAAAATATTGCTAATGTAAGATGCTTATACATAGATTTCCTCATCCCTTAAGGGACAGTAAGTTATTGCAGACTGATAGTTTTTGTTTTGATGGCTACTGATGTGTTTGATTTGACAGAATATTCTGACAACAAAACTTTGATAGACTATCAAACTAATGATAATTCAAAGATTGTATTAATTAATGGTATTTGAGGGAAATTAACTATGAAAGGAACTAAAGTGGGTTCAGTCAGATTAAAAGTCTCTGTTTTCCTTTAAAAGAGAGAGAAAAAAAAACCCCCCCAAAAAAAAACAGAGCCACAAAATGACTACCTTGTCAGAATTGTGCGCCATAATAGAAATTTGTGTCCTTTATGGAAATCTGTACCATAATAACAATTCTAAAGTCCTGCATAAGCAGAGAAACTTGCTGAAATCTCAGAGAAGTAGCTCACCCATAGCCTTTTCCCTACTGAAAGAGGTTTTTTAAAAAAATAATGATCTTTGCAAATTTCTAAACGTCATAATAAATATTATAAAAAATATTAAAACTTCAAAATCAGATAAGCTCCACCACTGATTTTTAATGTGATTGTGTGAGTTAGTTTTGTTTAACTTAGACTTATAATATAATTAATTTGTTTATATTTTGTGTATAATTTTGTTTTGTTAGAGAAGTAATTGTGACTGCTTAACTACTGAAATTGTTCTCATACAACTATGGATTTTAAATAAATCAGATGATTTTGCTCAGATTATTTTAATATAGTCTTTAATTTAATGATGTAAATGAATGGGCAATATTAAAATAATCAGAGCAAAACTCTTCATTAACAATAAGTAATATAGCTATTTAGGTCATACTAACTCCATATTTTAAATTTTCTTTGATTCTGCCTACAAGATCTTAATACAATAGTTATATAAGTATTCAAATATAGTAATAATGTAACTTTTAATGTTTTAGAGATTGCATTTTTATTTTTAAAAGAGAACTTGACTTTAGATCTTCCTCTCGACAGGAAGATGTGTACCTTAATAAGAAATAGCAGATTGTAAAGAGTGGTTTCTCCATACAGAAAATTTGAAAAAAACTATAGTAATTGTTTTAAATTAATAAATTAAAAGCTAAGGGAATTTATTTTCACTCCTAATAAATTGATTTATTGCATCATATAATTTATTTTTGAATATTAATTATTAATTTACAAAATAAATAATAAACACTTCAGAATATTTAAACAACTAATGATGCAAAAATGTTTGTGATCAAATTTTGGGTTTTAGGACAACCCTGCTTCTCATAGTAAGTTTGCTAGCAGCCACAATGCAGTTTTCATTTAATTTTGTTCCAAATTTATATTTCTGTTTAATAGTTAAGAGAATTTTTTTTTATACCAGCAGATTAAATTTAATTTTGGTCATAGTAACTATGACACATTTCTATATACCAATTTTGCTTGTCAAATGCAATAATTTTTTACTTATTTATTTTTGTATGTTAAGCTGCATTTCACTAATAAGATAAAACATATGCTGCAAAGAACAAAAACTATTCTCAACAATTAATGAGAGGGAATAGAATAAAAAATCTATCAGTCCCAGCCAGGACTCGAACCTGGATCTCCTGCTATCCGGGCCGGTGCATTTACCAGTTATGCTACCAGGACCAAATAAAATATTTATAAAAACTATTCTCATTCCCATTTTGAATACCAGATAAAGTCTTTCAGATGACCAATTTTTCTGATCAGTGAATTGTCTTAACTTATCCAATTAGTCATTCTAACCAACCTCCTTAACTTCATTATGATCAACTAATAAATAAACTAATATATATTATGTGATTTTTTACTTTAGATCTAGTGAGCAGGACGAGAGAAAATTTCTAAATAATTGACCATTATTTTACTTCAATAGCTTTACTTCCTAAGAGTTGGCTTTAAAAAAAAAAACAAAAAAAAAAAAAGAAAGAAAAAAAAAACAAGCAGGTGAGCATTGGAGGAGAGAGAAGGAAGGGCAGAAAATAATTTTTTTTTTTAAAAGATAATAGAGTGATGGAAAGTAAACATCCACTGACTTCAACTTTTGGTTGATGCTGCAATGGACTGAACTACTATTAAATACTTTACAGCCTATGATGATCTTAAAATGAATAACTACTCGAGCATATTCATATACTTATTATATACATAAATTTATGTACATTTCATAAAACAAGGACAATAATTTATTTAAAGCATTCTATCTGTAATAATCTATTGATAAAGTTCTATACATATTAAAAACATTCAATACATTTAGTTCCTTAAAAATAAATATCCTTAGGTCTTACAATTATTTTTACAAAGATTTACTTCATTTTATGTTTCTTCAACTATATTTCACAATCAGCCGCATGGATATATTTTATTGACATTTTTCTAATAAAAGGGTCATATAATTACAAGTTGTTAAGAATTAATTATAAAGAGACATTTAGAATATTAATAAAGATATTGAGAAAGATAATAAGAGTAAATTTATTTTAAGTCAACTCATGCCTGCATAAGCTTTAACACAATCTGATTTCTACCCCCAACTCACCATACTACTAATAACCGCTCTTGTAAATTTCCCAATTTATCATTTATTCTGCATTTCCCAGAACCTTATTTTCTCTTAGCACTCCAGAGTATTTTAATGGAACTTGACGCTCCTATCAACAATTTCAACCCTCCTGAATTTTTTTCATGCTCTCAGTTCAAAATTATCAAAAGTCCAAAACTTCAGCTAAAGAGTTGCCTTTTTTCTCCTCTAAATAAAGATTTACTAAGGTATAATTTTTTTTAGAGAATTTTTTAAGTTTTCAGAAGAATGTTTATTAAGGAAGTATGCTTCTTACATAGGCAATAACCTAGTATTTGATGGAGGTATAAAACTGAATAACTTTGAGTGAAAAATAAATATATACGAAGAGACAGGGGATAGAGAATATTGACAACTTCATTCTTAGAGAACTTAAAAGAGTGGTTTTATCTAATGAATCAATAAAAAAGGATTTTCAATTTTAATTATTTTAAAATTTTTCCTAAACAAATTTTAGAATAACGTGACTCCATTTTTTATATTTTAGTTTCTCATAGACTGGTAGAATGTAAAGATAGAAGTGTCACTTTGCAGAAAGTAATCCTATGGCCTTCATTCTTCATTAAGTCAATATTATTGTATAGAAGAATCTAAAAACTCCATATTAAATTATATAAAATTACATGATCTCAGATCAGTTCATTCTGCATGGTGTCTTATAAAGTTAAATAAATTTGTAAAGACAGAACTTTTTTTCAACTTTTTTTATTCATGACACATTATGTTTTATGATTTTTCAAAATATTTCTTGCCCATGTACTCATGAAAGATTTGAGATGAAAGAAGTGTATTAAGGAAAGAATGTAAATCCTTGCATAATGTTTCTTCGTAATTATTAATTATCTTAGCTCTTATCCTTTAATATTTCTTAGCAATTATATCATTATAGACAGGAGTGAGTATATGTTTCATGTTGGGGCCAGAAGTCAAATAAACTTTTGAAGAAACCTTAGTAACGAATTTGTTGGGGTTAAGTCAAGGTAAAATTTTTTTTTTGCATTGTTTTCCGAAGCATTCCAGTTTGTATAATAATATTGTAAATCATATCTTTTTTTTCTCATGTTTTGTTTAGACATTGTATTTCAACCTAAAGACGGCTTGCAATGTAAGCTAAAACATCGGCAGATAATAAAATAAATTTTTTTTAAAAATTGTACTTATTTATCAACCTTGACTGAACTCCAACAAATTCTCAACTAATAATTTCCACAGCCAAAAAACTCTCTATTTTGAAGAAACCTTTTCTTAAGCTCTTGCACCTCCTGGTAAAATTAAGACACCATGCGAGAAAGATATAACAATTACATCTTGACAGAACTTAATTTGGAAAACATTAGGAAATCAACTTATTAATAAGCCTTAGGATAGAAGTTTTCTTGGTAAACTGTAGGAAGTTTCAGGAGATAACTGAAAAACACTTGCTCTTCAAAAAGAAAAAAGTTCTGCTGCTGGGATACTTAGGACATTTTTGATCATGAGTATTCTGAATAATTTGAATTTGAATACATTAGTATGAGCACGTAATTTTTTTGAGGAATTAAAATAATTTTGAAACTATTCTTTTGATAAATTTTTACACCACGAAATATTCACACAATAAAATATACATCTAAAATTGCATTAAGTACATTGTTTTTCTTCTATAAATTTATTAAGCTGACATATCACAGCCTCAGTTAAGAGTAATACTTAATATATTAATACTGACTAGTTGTTTAGTTTTGTGCGTTAAGTTTGATGCACAATTACATAAAGATGAAAATCAAAATATTATTCAACATTGTTGTATTCAAAAAAATAATCAACACTCAAGAAGCTCCTAAATACTTTATAATTTATAAGAAGTTTATAACAAGAATAAATAAAGAAACAACATATATTTTAAGTTAATTTAAAGTATTCTTATCTTTAAAGAATTTTTACTGTATTTTATTCTAACATAATTTATAAATTAGTAATTAAGAATCTTATTTTTTTTTTTTTTTTGCTTTAACTCTCTAACAATATTTTATAAATGACTAGGCATAGTATTAGATCTCTCTCTCATTCACTCTTCATACACACATATTAGATGCAATTTAGACAGACATAATAGGGACACTATAGGGTCTAGTGTTCTATAAACATTGATAGCGACAACTATATTTACTACAACAACATATAAGAACTAAATTATAATACAATTATAAACTTTTAAAATATCTAATGGTAGGAACTATCCAGGCGAGGAAAGTAATTCTACATAAATTTTTTCACCTTGCTGTGTTAAGAATCTAATTACAGAATTCATTGGTTTATAAGTGGAGGCTAGATTAAAGTAATGCAATTACTAATAATAATCAATAATGAGGTAAATTTGCAAAATATATTTTATCAGCTCATGATTTGCAATTTACAATTTAAAGAGCTCAAGTTTCTAAGATTGAACAATAATTGAATAAATTGTTTAATACACCTCCTTATTACAAGTGAACGAAATAACATTGTAACATTAATTTATGAGAAAGAAAGACAATTATTTACTATAAATATTAGAAAAATATTCATATAGGCCAAGAAGAGAATAAAAGCCAATATTGTGTAAGTGTTGCAGCTGAAAAATCCAAAAATTATAATTTAAATTTCTGGATGCTGATATAACCTAATTTAAATTAATAGCTCCTATGCCCAATCTGCAGCTGAACTTATATCATTTTAAATCATATGTAAGTTTAATATAGTGATTTTATATTGAAATTTAATAAAAATTATACTGAAAAAGAGTAAATAAAAAAAATTAAATATTTCATTATTTGGCTCTCCTGTGTCATGTTTCAGAATTCTTCTTTTATTACTTACATGCCTTATTTTATTTATAAGCTTAATCTAACATGTATAATTTAGTCTAACAAAGAATGTAAATCTGTGTAAATCATTTAATTATCCAGGAATTAATAGTTTTCTCCTACAAACAAAATCTTAATAGCTTTGTCACTCTTAAAGGCTAGACGACATGAAACAGAGTAAATGCAGAAATATTTCAAAATATAGGAAGAGATATTTGCAAAGTGTCTGTTATTTAAATAATATGATATAAATGCAGGTAATATATAAATAAATTTATTACATATTTACCAATACTTCTTCCGGGTTCAACCGTGTCTAGGAGTTTTCAGGTGCCAAGCTTTCGCACATCGTGTGATGGCTTCTTCAGGGCTGAATCCTCATTCTCCATTCAGCCTTGAAGAAGCCATCACACGATGTGCGAAAGCTTGGCACCTAAAAACTCCAAGGCACGGTTGAACCCGGAAGAAGTATTGGTAAATATGTCTGAGGACCGTGGAAGCCTACGTGAACAAATGTATTACACTTCATATATATAATTTTAGACTGTCCTGTTCATAAAGATTTTTAAATATTTAAAGAAAGAAAAATGAAGAAGAGAGGGGTTGAAGTCATAAAGATGAAATTCTGGACAAATTATTTAATTTTTGTCACTTCTTATACCTTTATAATTGTAAGTGATCCTTTCTTCAATGTCTAGAATTTTAATACAAGGGGATAATTTCTAAAATGGTATTTTATTAGCTAATGCAAAACAAAATGATTCAATTAGATTTAGATCCACAGAAAATGAAAAAAAATTTGTTTATTATTAACACAATGGATCCATGTTCGTTCTTGAATTTGGAATCACTTATTACGAAATTAAGCAAACAAAATGATTAATTTAAATTCCTACTTAATATTTAAGTGAAAAATATATATTTATATAAATTTCATTTACAAATAATACCGATGCCTATATTAATAATAATACCTATTAATTTAAAGACTCAGAAGAAACAGTGGATGGTATTGTTCTATGTTTGTAATTAGAATTTTTATTAAACTTAGGTGAAGTTGTGGTTACAGGTACTTCATCAATCCGCCCAAGATCATTTGCTGCACCAGCTGAATTTTGTTTAAAAAGTCTGACATTTTTATCTGGAGTCTCTTCTTTATCCACACTGAATTGTCTTTTTAAAAATCTGGAACTTTTTGAATAACAGCCTTCACTGGGTGAAAGACATTTATATTGATTATAATGAGAACTTAAATCATTTTCATCAATGACTTTTTTAACCTTCCCATTTAGATTTTGTGTGCTTCGGCTCTGCTTAATAAAAGAAACTCCTGGCAAATTTATGTTCACCTCTGATGCAGAAAAAGGAGTTATGAGACTTGAGTGTGATTTATCACCAGCTGAACTTTTTAAGTAAAGGTCTTGCTTTCCATCTTCTGAGTCAAAAGTCATTTGCCTATGAGACCTCCATCTACGCTTTTCTTGTTTCTCTTCATTGCTTGCTGCTAAAAGTCCTGCATCCAATGATAACTGATATATTGGCTTGGGTCTAGGTTTTGGTTTTGAAGTCTGGGGTAGCTCCTTGGGAATATCTTGGGAAGAAGCTTCTTCTGTTTCAGTTTTCGAAGGCATTATACCTGTTCTTCCATAAATAACTAACTGTTCATCCAAACTAGAAAAAAAAAATTTACAAATGACATTTGTTTTAAAAAAACTAATAAATAATGGCCAAATTTATAAAACTCAGCTGATTTTTACTTACCCATGACTCTCTCTTTGCATTAAAAAGAAAAAAAAAGTTATTAAAAAGCAATTGAAGAGTAATTTAGATGTATGACAGGAGGTCAAAAAGTTCTCGGACTGACCCAGAAAGAAATGAATCAAAACACAAAACATATACATTATTTTTTAATATACTGTCTCTTAGTACCAATACACTTATTGCATCAATTTCATAAATTCTCTAAAACCCCCCAGAATAATTTTCTTCTTTGGAACCAAAGTGCATCGATAGCTTTTTTGAGTTGCTCTTTGTCCTCAAATTGCCTTTTCCTGAGATCCTTTTTGAGATTTGGGAACAGAAAGAGAGATTTGGTCAAGGCTGTAATCATGGTTAATTAAATCAAAGCCTAATTGTGACCATCACTTTACAAGAGGTGTGCAAGTGGCAATGCAATGGCAAGTGCAAACTGATGTAATTCAAAGTATTAAAAGTACTAGACAAAAAGTGGAAGGATTATGAATATATGTGAATATAACTACTGATTAGACAAATATGATAAGGGGTAAGTCCTTTATCTTAATCCCCTCTTACATAGATAAGCCAAAAAATTTTGACCTCCCCTTGTATAATTGCTGTTCAAAAGAATAAATTGAATTTTTTTTTCATTGTACAAACTAAATAATTTTTTTTTTCTAAAGCTTAAATGGTTAAGACAAGTTTTGAATGATCGAACTTCAAAACAATTAAGACCAAATTTACTTAATTCAAATGTATTGAAATTAATCCTTACCTGATTGGTGGAGGAGTTGGAAGCTGCTTATCAAAACCCACTTTACCCAGAAGCCAGTAGGTCATTACAGGTCCTTTTCCTTTAAGTTCAGTGTAACCTCTACATTCCATTTGATAACCACCAGATTCTTCTAACTTTTTCTTTGTAGACTCGGATATATGAATTCTCCAAGCAGAACCTATTGAATAAATAAGATAATATAGGTTGAACTAGCTCATTCACAATTAGAGTTATAATCTAAAAGAACTAAATGTATGCTTGATTTTGTGCGGCTTGATAGTGGCACAAGACTTCTGAATCTAAGGTGTCATCTTTAACAAAATTTATTTTTCTTACTATGCTTCTGTTAGTAATTACCCAGTGAATTCATTCTAATGATAAGATTGAAAAATTAAAATATTATGCAATATTAAATTAATGAATAGTATATTAACTGATAAGTAATCTAGATGCAGCCTGGATCATAAATGGTAAGGTATATATCATATTCATAGTTTATTTTTAAATTAAGAATATAAGGCGGCTTAATCTCGAGATATGTCTAGTTCTCTCAAGCCTGGTACTATGGATTCGAGTCCAGCCCAGGGCAAGCATTTATGGTGAAAAAAATTATACACTATTCCATGGTTTTTTAGAATATATTGACCACCTAATGACAGCCCTTCCCACCATGACACTAAGTGGTTGCATGAGAGATGAGAAATATATATTAGTTTGGAGATAGTTGACTATCCGTCATCCTACAGCAGGAGGCTTTCCGAGTTCCTATCCCTGAATTATCTCTTCATAAGGCTTTTATGTATTATTTATAATAGGGGTCATGGTTCTTCATACATGAAAAATTTTCATATACCTACAACCCCTGTGAGCAGTAAGTTTCCCAATTTACATATTCCTAGACCTAATGTTTTTGAGATAAGGATCAGGGATTATTAGAGTAAGTGGAATAAGCAAAGGGTTTCTGATGTATATATATAGATTTNAGTTTAGTGATCAGGTCTGTCGTGTTCTTTATAGTGTATGTGTTATGTAGGTTTAGAGAATCTTTAATTAGTTTTGCGGTGTGTGTGGCGAGTTTGTATGCTGGTACTACGCAAACCATCTACAAGACAAGGGACACGACCTCACCGGTACCACAATATTTTCTAATTTTTAATAATGAAACATATTTATGCTAGTTGCTGTTTTTAAACCAATAACTTACTTTGAAATATGGCAAAGCCCTGACCAGATCTGTTGGAATTTTTTCACTGAGGTGAATATGAAATAATGAAATTATTTAAATGTATACTCTACTTTCAGAAGATTTTCAGAGTGTTATGTACTATAGTTGGGTGTTAAATAAGTCACTATATATTTAAGGTACTCGTACCAAACTTATTGCTATTTTTTGTACTGCTTAACAATTTTTAAATTATTTTATTTATTTATTAAAAGAAATGTGTTAGGTGGAACCTGAATGTTTTTATTTTCACAATACAATAATTTATATGCTTTTTCAGAATTTACTATATAATTTTTAGAATTTTATAAGAATTTATTACCTGATGATTCCATTCTTGAAGCTGTGTTCACAGTGTCCCCAAAGAGGCAGTACCTTGGCATCGTCAATCCTACTACTCCAGCACAACAGGGACCTGTTGAAGAAAGCCAATTTTGATATTGCGAATTTTTGAATGTTATGAATGTTTATAAAAGAAGAGCCTTATGATAAATTAATAATTCTGATTTTTGCACTAGGAATATTTTTTCCAAAAACTAAGAGTTTCGGAACCAAGATTTCATTATCAAAGCTTAACTTAATCTGGGTCTTAACAGCGCATGTAGGTTTCAAATATTTAACCAAGAAAGGAAAAGCTCCAGATTAATGGGTTAAACAGTCTTAAAGTTATATCTATTTCAAAATTTCAACAAAAAGTTCTTGAATTAAACTCCATTCTCAAAATGAAACTGTCATGCGGGAATAAGCTTAACATTAATTCCAAATTTCATCTGAATAAATGAAGCCATTTTTCATGTACTGTTTTTATAATTCTTCATTAAGTAGGTTATGAAGTTAGTTGATTTCTAGTAAAACAGGAATAAGCAAATATTCTTTGCTTACTAATATTGTTATCTATACTTAAAATATCCATACATCTCTAATGTCAATCGGAAGACATATTTGATCAAAATCACAAATATCAAAATGATAGATTTAACTGTAATAGTGATATGAAATATTCAACCTTGAATTTAATTGCTTTAGAGACGCTGGTTCAAGCACTTGTGAAATTAAGTACCCACCTGGCATAAATTGAACTTAAATCTAAAATTTTATTAAATCAGTTCTGCCAATATACCAGAGTATGGTATATTGGACTTCTACCAAACGAAGAATGGTATATTAGGGGTAAACATTTTATTAAAACTCATTTTTCACAGTTTTAGTCCTTCTTTGTTTAGGGAGAAAATTGAAATAGAGGGTTAAAAGACCATTGCAATAATCACAAGAAAGTGAGTTCAGAGGTCACATTGAGCGAGCGAGCTTTGAAGGTGGTAATCGAGCCATCTCTCATCTTCTCAATGTAAAGAAAGGAAAACATTTAAGCATTATAGAAACCCTAGGAACAAAATTGGAGAAAGCTGCAAACCTGCATTGACTTAATGTCACTACTGATCTCTTACCTATACATTTGAATGCTCAACCTGTTATCTGCAAAAGAGAACAAGTTGTTGGTTGACCGACCTGTTATTCCCACTATTCCTCTATCTCTTTGCCCTGTTTCAAATGAAATTTTAATTTTACTATTTGACTAATTGTAAAGAAATTTTTATTCAGCCTTCATTGACTTATTGTAGTTATTCATAGATGGAAAATATCACTCAATTTAAATTATTATAACAAATTAATTTAATACAGAGGTTAGCTTTGATGATGTGATCGATACTGAAAGCTGCTTAGCAAATAGAAAGTTAATAACACTTAATAAGTGAGAAGTTGGCGTCTTCTCTCTCCTACTGTCCGTTTCTAGTACTACTTGTCTTTAAAATTTTTTTTGTGGAAAAAGGGTTATGTCTATATTTTAATCGTCTGTTTTACAAGAAAATAAAACAAAATTTTAAATAATTTTATCTATAAGGATATAAACGTGCGAATATTTTTAAGCATATTGCTTGTATATTGAATTGTTTTGACCAATTTTATTGGACCTTCAAAAAACCGAATCCGTACAAGAGAAAATTTTGTAATAATGACATTTCATGGACAAATAGGTCTGCAATTTTTTTTAATCACTTTATTATGAAAGAGAAAAATCTGCTAACTTCATGGGATTAAATATTTTTTTTTTTTTACTTTTTAGATTAGTTGAAAAACTTTATTTAGATCTGAGTTACCAGTGTGAAGTCCAATCCGTAAGCGAAGAGGTGTAAACGGTAAGTGTCGAATCCTAAATTTTCCACTATGGTGTAAGAGGTCTAATGCCATTGTAGCCACTTGTTGAGCATGGTCTGGGATTCTGATAGGGAGTCCTCCAACCACCATGTATGCATCTCCTATAGTCTCCACCTGTTCACAATGAACATTAACTTTATGTAGCAAGTTTAGTTAAGATTCAACTTAGGAAATACAAGCATTTCCTTCTTGTCCTTTCATATTTAAATAATTTTGTTCAAACCGTCTGCTGTGCACCTCGTTCTATACCATCGTGCACTTGAGCTTCAAACTCATTAAACTATACTATATTGTTATGAAGCTCTTTTGGTAAAATTCTTTACTTAATAAGTTCTAAATAGAGAGTAAAAATTTCTACTTTACAGTAATTACCATACATTTTATTTGGTTTTCAAATTTATAGCTTAGTTTATTTTAGAAAATGAAAGTAGTACCACAATATTTTCTAATTTTTAATAATGAAACATATTTATGCTAGTTGCTGTTTTTAAACCAATAACTTACTTTGAAATGTTAGGCATCTAGATTGATCCTGATTTGAATAAAATTTTCTACAAGTGGGTGATTAGAGTAGAATGCATGATTCAGGATTTCATATACTTATATTACCCAAATATTTATGTCTTCTTAAGGCAAATGGAGACCAGGTTATTCCTTTCAGGGCTAGGTACCCAGCAGACCTTAGATGTTGCAAAACATGCAACATTAACAATAATGGGGCTGAGATTTAACATTACCCGTCTGCTGAGATTGTGACTCTGGTCCACCCAGGAACAGTTTAATATCCTCATGAAACCTGATACTGAAGTCTTTCAAACATGACTTTCTGAAGTATAATGAGTAAATCAAGAGGTATGACAATGTTTGCAGGTTGGGCATTAACCACTGAGCTGGGTGGCTCTTAAAAGCAAGACCAAGAGGACAATGACCAGTTGACTGGCTAAGGCTAAAATGAGATTAGAAAAATAGACAGGCATTGATCTTTATGTGAATATATAGTGCTAGTTATCTAATTATAATCCTTAAAAATTAAAAGCCTAAAACATGAGAGATGACAAGAAGACAGTTAATGCTGAAACATTATGATAGCAGAATTTTTTCCAAATCGATTTTAAGTTTTGTGGCAATTCTCTGGTGATCTACTGACAAATAAAATGTATGATATACTTTATGTACTCTAAATAAAGTAAAATTTATGATTGCTAAAAAAGGAATTTGTTAACTTAACTGCTGTGTTAAGGACTTAGCTATTTTAACAGGTAAATAGATAAATGTGATTGAAAGAAGCAATAAAGAGCTAATTTCATTAAACTAGATAGATTGTTATAAGTCAAATCAAATGATGTATTATAATTATAAATCTATCATACCTTCTATTATCCGTCTTCATTGGTTTCTGCAAACAATCCTCCGTTGGCCAGCGCTTTCGGACATTGTCCATCTTCTAGGCCGAATACATGTGTTCACTGTCACTGTCTGTATTCAACTGTATTTGTATTCTATGGGTTGGTCGGATGCGTCAGGTACAAGAGTCGTTTAGCTATAACTGTCGCTTTGTCGGCGATTAGGTCTGTCAAACGCGAGAGTTATAAGGGTCGGTGTCCATTATTTCAGGTATTAGTTGAGGCTGGGATTAGTTGTAATCTCCTTTGTTGAGGTGTTCTAAATGTTCCGAAGTTTAAGTTAAGTTGTTCGTTAATAATTTTATTGTCAGTGGTCCTTGTTTTGTAAATTTCCATATTTTCTGAAATGTCCATCTTCCGTCCCTTCTGTTGTTTATGTAGCAACGTCATGGTTGTTTGTATGTCGGTGAGGTCCTGTCCGTTGTCTTGTAGATGGTTTACGTAGTTGGAGTCCCGTTTATGTCGTTTGTATGATCGTGCGTGTTCGTCAAACCTCGTTTTGAGTTTTCGTCCTGTTTGTCTTATGTACGTCTGGTTACATGTAGATGTCAGTTTGTATACTCCGCTGGAGTTGTATGTTTCAGTCTCTTTGTTGTTAGTGTGTAGGTTGCGTTTCAGTGTATTGTCTGTTTTAATGCTTTGAGTATTCCTTCTTTTCTAAATAGGTTTGTGAGTTTGTAAGTTTCAGTTCCTGTGTATATTATTGTGAATCTATGATTTGCCTGTTCTTCTTGTTGTCTGTTTGTGTGTGTTTTGTTGTTGTATTTCGTAAATAGTTTGTCTATAGTGGTTTGTTTGTATCCGTTGTTGTGCGCAATTGCGTATATCGTCTGTAGTTCTTTGTCATAGTTGTCTTTTGTGAGTGGCATTGTCTTCATTCGTCGTATTAAATTTCTGAATCCTGCAGGTTTCTGTTGTGTGGGATGATTTGATGTTGCGTGTATGGTGGTGTCAATGGCTGTCGGTTTTCTGTATATTCCGTAGGTTAGTCTGTCGTCCGTTCTTGTAATAGTTATGTCGAGGTAGTTGATTGTTTTGTTGTTTTCTTTCTCCATTGTGTATGTGATGTTGGGATATAAGTTGTTTAGGTCTGTTAATATGTCTTCTCCATTGTCTAGTGAAAGTATGCAAAGTATGTCATCTACGTCCCTGTAGTAGTGTTTTATGTTGTATCTTTCTATAAGGTTCTTAATGTGTGTGTCTTCTAGGTATTGTATAAAAGTCTCCATTAGTACAGAGGAAGTCGGGTTTCCCATTCCTAATCCGTCTGTTGGTCTGTAAAGTTTGTTGTCGAATAAGAAGTAATTCTATTTTAGTATTGTTGAGGTTATGTCTGTCAGTTCTTCTATGAATTGTTCATCGTAAAGGTTCGTTAGTCCGTTTTTTAGTATGTCTATGGTTTCTGTTATTGGTATGAAAGGGTATAAGTCTTTTATTCGTATGATATAAGTCTTGTCTGTTCTGTGATTGTAATGTCTTGTAGTTTAGTGATCAGGTCTGTCGTGTTCTTTATAGTGTATGTGTTATGTAGGTTTAGAGAATCTTTAATTAGTTTTGCGGTGTGTGTGGCGAGTTTGTATGCTGGTACTACGCAAACCATCTACAAGACAAGGGACACGACCTCACCGACATACAAACAACCATGACGTTGCTACATAAACAACAGAAGGGACGGAAGATGGACATTCTAGAAAATATGGAAATTTACAAAACAAGGACCACTGACAATAACATTATTAACGAACAACTTAACACACAATCTGACACCATATTCAGACTTCTACTGTTACTAAAACGAACACACAAACGAAAACGAACAGACGACTCACAAACCGACAACAACGCAAAAAGACATAAGACAGTATAATCCATAGTCAGACACTATCAAACACAAACACATTTACAAAAAACTTCGGAACATTTAGAACACCTCAACAAAGGAGATTACAACTAATCCCTGCCTCAACTAATACCTGAAATAATGGACACTGACCCTTATAACTCTCGCGTTTGACAGACCTTATCGCCGACAAAGCGACCGTTACAGCTAAACGACTCTTATACCTGACGCATCCGACCAACCCACAGAATACAAACGCAGTTGAATACAGACAGTGACATTGAACACATGTATTCGGCCTAGAAGATGGACAATGTCCGAAAGCGCTCGCCAACGGAGGATGGTTTGTAGAAACCAATGAAGACGGATAATAGTTCTATATTCATTGGTAGTGAAAATAACCTTTTAGAATTATAAATGTTTATATTATAGTGCAATAAGTTTAAATTCATTTTAAACTCACTTAATAAAAAAGTAAAGTATTAGATATGAGGATGATTTTGCTTTGTATGTATGCTCACCTTATAAACGTTATAAGCATTGATTGTAGCATCAAAACAGGTGTACAAATCATTTAGGAGATCTACAACTTCAAAAGGAGTAGAATAAGCAGATATTGTTGTGAAACCAACAATATCTGAAAAATAAATAGTCACTTCACTGAATTCTTCTGGATCCACTGGCATTCCTATTTTTAGTTTGTCTGCCACGTAACTATAAATTACAAATAAAAAGTAACTTTGTATTAGGTTTAAGTAAAAAAAAATATGGCAAATATTTTTTGCCTATATCATTGATTTAGAATAAGAATTCATTTATAAAAATATAATAATAATAATCCCAAAAATAGTGGGAACAAAATTATTGTAACATATAATAATTCTAAAGTAACTAAAGGGTTCTTAAGTGTGTAAGTAAAAAAAAAAAGAACTTTTTTAACCAATTATATATTTGATATAAAATACAAAATACTTAAAGAGTAGTCCACCATCAAGTATCTATCATTAATAGCCATCTGCTAGCTAAGCATGGATTTTTTTCCAATTGTCCCACTGTAGTAACCGGAAAAGCAGTTTGACTAGCTATGGTTGATGCAGTAAAAGTAATCTAGCTGTAACTTATGGGTAATCGGGGCTGATAGAATTTCAACTAATAAGTTTTTAAACTTATATTACCCAAAAAAATTTCCAGTTGAAATTAAAAAGCCGTACTTTAAAGAAATGCTTCATTTTCTTAAGTCTAGTAAAACTTCTTCACTAATCACATAAGTATATGTGTGTCCACACACAAGTATAAAAGGATTATGACTGTTTTAAAAATAAAGTTTATAAAACACTAAATTACATTTTTGGTATCATGACTAAAAAAAATAACATTATTGATTAGAATTAGTTAACATGTTTAATTAATTAGAATTAGTCATGATCTAGATATTGTAGAGCAGAAGTCTCTCTCTCCCCATCATCCTATTTATACTGGTGAAGGCCAAAATTGAATTTATTGAAATGAAATTTAGGCTGAAATTTAAGCAAAAATAAAAAAAATAAAAATTTGTTTATAGATCAGTTTTAATTCTTCAATTGAAAAGACTGAATCCCTGACTAACCTCTCCTCAAAATTAAAATTTATTTTAATAAACTATTGAAATATAAATTTATATTTTAAATAAACTAAGAAGAAAAAAATATAACTTTGGAAATTATAGAAAATTTAAACAAAGTAATATTTTAAGCCAATATGAAATAAACATAACATTTAATTATTTTAAATGAATGTTACATTAGATACTATACCTTGGTAGCATTCTGTTCAAAAGTTGTTCTGTCTTTTTCTTTTCCATATCCAGCTGTTCTGTTCTCTCTCTTATGAGATCTTCAAGATTGTTTGAGTACTTTTCAAGCATTTGAAACATCGTATCCACAAAATTTGCTTTCCTATCATAAGAAAAACCAATAAGTTTTAACCAGCATTATTAAAAGAATTAAACATTAATGGCACTTGTGTTCTACAAACATTTTTAACTTTGTTATCATTCAATAAAACAAAAAATAAAATTAATTGCAATGCTGTTTTAAAAATAATATGAGGTAAAAAGCATTTGAGGAGTAATAGAGTCCAGTTTAAAGTCCATTGGAGAAGGTAAAATATTTTCTACTAATAAGACTTATCCAGTATCTTTTTTCAAACTATTAACTTATCAATTATGTTGAATATATTTACATATTATCTATGATTTTAAATAATTTAATAATTGATCTATATTGTAATAATGAAGACAAATAAATATCTCTCTGTGACAGAGGTACGAGCTGAAGAGGAACATTTGTGGAAACCGGAGATGATGATAGCATCTGACTGGCAAAACAGCTTTAATGTTGTCAGCTTGTCCCGAAAATGATGGCAGCTTGCTCATTATCTAGTTAATGACTTTTGGCTTAAGGAATGTATGCCAGCTTAGTGAAGAAGACTAGGTGGTTCAGTGAAGAGAAACTGAAACAGTGGAGCACTGGTACTTTGAGCGGATTGTCGAGGATTTTCTGTTCACGTATGATGAACCATGATCCATATTTTAAATAATACATAAAATCCATATGAAGGGATAATTCAGAGATAGGAACTTGGAGCACTGTGACTAACACTTTAAAAACTCACATTCACAGATAACAATACAGGAGGTTATGTTGCCTCCTAGAGGTTTTATAATACAAAAAGTTTTATATTAAAATAATGTATAATATACATAACATATTATGTACTTTAACACCTTCCTTCATTGTTTAATCATAAAACTTTCACCATCTATCTAACACACACGCAGTCCCAGTTCTTCAGTGATCTTCTTTAGTCGAGGACTGTGAAGGGGCTTAGTAAAACTAAGCTAACTAAGCTAAGTTGGCTGTTTGCTTTTGAGTCGCAACTCTTCTTATCTTGAGTGTACCATCTTGCACTTACTCTCTCACAAAACAATTCCCTATGGATACGTGTTTCATGGGTTTGTGCCATACCGGTTTTTCAGCCAATTTTATGACAGCATTATTCTCTACAAACAAAATGCTTTTGTTATAGTTGGTGATTTCCTCTAAAAGTCTTTTCAGCCAAACCACTTCTCTGGTGCCCTCGCTTGCAGCAATCATCTCAGCATCGGTAGTAGATATGGCTTCAGAAGCCTGCCTCCTGCTATGAACTATGAGAAAGCACCACCAGAATACATGCATACTATTCCTGATGTTGACTGACCAGTCAATGTATCACCTCCAAGATCAGCACCCGAGTAGCAATAAAGATTTCCCTTGCCATAGTCTCTTTTTTGAGCAGTCCAAGATCAGGAGCACCCTTCAGATAGCGAAAAATTCTTTTCACTTTGCATACATCATTTTCAGAAGGATTGCCCAGCTTCCGGGATACAACACTCACAGCAAATGAAATGTCAGGTCTGGTTCCTGTCATTAGGTACATTAAAGAACCCACTGCTTCACGATAAGGAAAGTCCCTTTTGGATTTATTTAAAATTTCCTTCCCTGATTCCTCACTGTCATCCTTTAAGATGGGAGTACTTACTACCTTGCACTCATCCATTTGAAATTTTTTAAGAAGCTTATTGAGTACTGCCATTGGGTAGCTTCTCCACCAAGCGAAATACACAATAATTTAATTTATTCATGTTATTTATTTATTTTTTATTTTTTAATTGATTACTTTATTTTTTTAA
>KZ806881.1:994873-1010573 GCA_000696205.2 Oncopeltus fasciatus
AATACCTTCCTTGCTTTGAATGATCTTAAAACCAAGATAATATTCAGCTGGTTTTGCTGTGACCCTAAATTGAGTTTTAAGTTTAGGAATAATCATTTCAGCTTCCTCTTTACTTGATGAGGCTATTAATCCATCATCAACATACAAGACCAACAAAATTTTAAATTATTATTATTTTTAATATATAAGCATGGATCTGCCGAGCTTATTTTAAAATCTAAGTTTTCAAGGATCTTTTGGTTCCAACGTTTGGGAGCCTGTTTTAAACCGTAGAGGCTCTTATTTAATCTGCAGACTTGGTTAGATTTGTTCTGAAAATCCTCTGGCAGTCTAATATAAATTTTCTCATTTAACTCACCATTTAAGAAGGCGGTCAAGACATTGAATTGATATAGATGCATATTCTCATCTGCAGCAACGCTAAGAACCATCCAGATAGTAGTCTCTCTAGCAACAGGACTGAAGGTTTCTTGATAATCCTGACCCTTCTTTTGCGCAAAGCCCTTCACAACCAATCTGGCCTTATAGCGATCCAATGATCCATCAGTATTATACTTCTTAGTATATACCCATTTTGAAGGGATAACTTTCCTTGTTGGAGGTAAGTTGCACATTGTCCAGGTATTATTATCCTTAAGAGATTTCATTTCGAGTCAGTTAGCTTCTGACCAGTGTTCTGCTTCTTCACTCTCCATAGCTTCATTACATGTTTGAGGAATGACATCAGTCTCAGCAATGTTGACATAATCTTTTAAATGTTTGAGTTTATTCAGTTAGAGATGAATCTCTAAGATTTTTGCCTCTTTTCCAAGACAAAATATCATTTTGTTCCATTTCCGAGTCATAATCATTTTCTGAAAATCCCAAAAAATCTTCCTTGTCAGACTCTTGAACATCATCCTTATGATTATTTTGTTTTTCTTCATATTGATTAGTCACCGGTTCTTTATCTTGATTGTTATCCAAATCGTCTTCTAAAATTTTAAGATTTATCGTGGGTTCATTAAGCCCTTTATCAATAAGAACATCTTCAGTAATAGGTGTAGTAGTTAGCTCTTGAAATACTACATCACGGGATCTTATGTGCTTATTATGGGACAGAACTCTATATCCATAATCTCCAACATATCCCAATAGGATTCCTTCTTGTGCCTTTTTATCAAATTTTTTCCATTTAATCTTGGGAGCATGCACTCAACATTTAGATCCAATTATTCGTAGATGTTTAATATAAGGTATTTGTCCAGTTCATAGTTCAAAGGGCGATTTTCCTTTGATAGAGGACACACCAGTTTGATTTAGGATGTAAGCAGCTAATTTATCATTTCAGCCCATAATCCTTTAGGCAATGATTCTTTTCCAGAATGAATAAGGGCTCTAGCAACTTTAACCAACGTTCTATCCTCCCTTTCTGCACAGCCATTGAGTATATGACATAGTGTACTTTACCTCATTGCCATGTGACCTTAAGATACTCTGCACTCTTTCATTGTTAAATTCTCCACCATTATCACATAACAGGGATTTTATAGCATGTCCAGTTACTTTGGTTCCAAAAAAATCCTTTAATTTCTCAGATACTTCATCTTTTGTTTTCATGAAATACACTTTCCTAAATCTAGACCAGTCATTTTTAAAAACTACAAAGTATTTTAATCCACTTTTAGATGCTACAAATAGACCACATACATCTGAGTGTATCACCTGTCCTGGATTTTCAGCTATTTTTCTTTTTCCAAATTTTAACCTATGAGCCTTCCCATTAATGCATCCCTTGCACAATTCACCATCAAGTGGAACATCAATATTTGATACCCTTTTAATGAAATCTTTAATGCGACGTTCATTTTGATGAGCCGTTCTTTAATGATAAAGCTGGAGTAAATCATGTTTATTGAATGAGATGGATTGGTTACTTGAAATTTTAGAATCTTGACCTATCAAATGAGGGATACCTCAAATATTTAATTGATAAAGCGCATCAAATCTTTGTCGAGAGCCTGAAACAAGAGTTTCTATCCCCTCAATCAATCTACACTTGAGATTAGTAGATTCAAATCTGCTTTTTGGTCTCTGATTCTGAGCAGCTAGGACGGAAAATAAATTTTTGGAAATGGTAGGTACATACCATACATTAGTTAATATAAATTTCTTCAATATTATTCCTGAAAAAACTTGGATATCAATAGATCCCTGACCAATGGCATTTATATTTGTACCATCAGCAGTTATTATTACATGATCATTATCATTAAATTTATCATAAGTTTTAAACCAATCCAATCTATGAGTAATACGGTGAGTTGCTCCATTATCTACAAACCAAGTGTGCTTATTTGATTCTGTCATAAGAGCATCTGAACTAACTGTCAAGAGAACAGTACCTTCACTAGAATTAGTTTGTGTACATTTAGCCTTTGCTGGTTTAGGAGGTCTACCATCAGCAATCCAAAATCTACATTTTTTAATAAAATGGCCTTTTTTGTCACAGTAAGCACATTTTATTTGGTTTTTATCAAAAGCAGTTTTATATGGTTTATCTTTATTTATTTTTCTATATTCTATTATTGCCTTTGCATGTAAACCCTCTTTAGAAACATTTGTAATTAAATTATTTTCAATTATTTTTAGTTAAATTTTCTAAATTTGTATTCTCATCATTAATTTATCTCCAACCGTTGTTAAAAGAATTAAATGTTTCAGGTAAACTTTTGAAAATTTTGCACATCAATAAAACATCTTTGTTACCTTCAGGTTGCTTTTCTATTTCCTGCTTAAGTTGGTTTCAATTATTTGACAGTCTTGATATAAATTCAGCTGAATCGCCTCCAGGTAGCCCTTATCTTTGAAAAACTTGTTATACAGGTCAAATATTCTGTCTTCAGAAAATGTATCGAAGAGTTGACACAGTCCTAACCACATATCTCTAGCAGTTTCATATCTTTACACTTTCGCGAACATTTATTCTGTTATATGGTAAGACATTATTAATAAAGCTTGATTGTCCGCACTTTTAAACAGAGCTAGTTACTTTTTAAGGCTTCTGAAACTTTGCCATCTAATGAAGTTGCCAGCGATGTCCATGACCCATCAACAATTTCTATCACTCGATATTATAAGTAAGGCCATTCGTATTTTTGCCTTCCAGTTGTCCCAATTGGATTTTCCTTTCAAGTGGGTAATTTGAGGCACCGAGAATGACTTCAATTGTGATCCCATTTTGAACTCAGAAATTGTTGGTTACCGTGCGGCCAAAGACAATGAAAGTTTCAAGAGAAAATGGTAAAGTAGATTTTATGGGATATTTTACATTTAGAATTAAGGCTTATATTTTCCTTATAATTTCCAGCCAGACAGGTGAAAAATTTCCATGAAAGAAGAAATGGCTGAGCATTCTGATAAAGTATATACACAGGGAGTATGGGGATTGAAAGGTGTAACAATTATTTACAAATGGATTTAATAATAATATATATAGAACATGACATAATTAAAAAAGTTGTTATTATAAAGAAACTACTGTATTGAAGGAGTCAGGAAGAGGGCGAATCTTCTAAATATGTGCACAAATTGACCTATTTATTAAATGAAAATAGAAATTAATCAGTGTTTAAATTAGAAAATCATTTAATTTGGGTGGATTTAGAATATTCTGTTGTCATTTAAAGGATAATAATTTTTATGTTTGGTTACCTTCCATGATTAAGAGTTTTAAATAAGTCATGTATTGTATTGAAATCAGGCCTCATATCAGGCAGTTCTGCCCAACACTGTCTCATGATATTAATAGCTTCTGGAGGAGCTGCTCCTTTACTGACCGATGGCCGGATAAGTGGAGGAGGTTTTCTTATTTTCTCAAGAATTTCTGAAAAAGAGGCACAAAAATATTTAGTATAAAACTTAGCAATTAATAAATAAGGTTAAATTGATTTTAAGAATGGAATGCACATTTACTCGAATAATTAAGGGAACATTTGAGTGTATTTAAGATTATAAATTTTTTCAAGGCAATTAAATAAAATAAAAAATAAATGGTGAAGACCTATGACCTCTAATGAAGTATATGTTTCTAATTAAAAAAAAAAAATTACAGTTTGAATTTTATAATGTTGTGTATTACTTTTATATGGAATAGGCAGCCTATCATTGATCAGGCAAGTATATCTGTCACCTTATCCATATTTAGTTTTTAGCATGTCAGCATTTTCGAAATGTTCTATCAAGATTTATATTTAAATCTATTAATGTTTAGTTTTAGTTTAGACTATAAAATCATGGAATTAGCAGAACATTATTTTTTCTGGACAATGTATATCTCTATTTTCCAGTTTTTTTGAAATTAAAAACTTATTATACTTAATTATACAGCTTTCACTGTAGAACATTTTTGTTGAAAATAGTTAATTAAAAAAAAAAAAGTTTCAAATCTAACAGTGTATTCTTTTAATTTAATATTTTTTAATTTTAACAAAATTAAAATTAAATTTAATCAAAATTCTAATGTAGTTAAAAAGTACCTTCAGGAGGAAGAGAGAGCATGCAGTATGGTTCTCCTCGGACAACGACTTCTTGCATTACTATTCCAAAACTATATACATCACCTGCTTGTGTTCCTTTTGATTGTAAGCCAGAATCTCTAAGAAATTCTGGTGCACACCAAAGGAGGTCTGAAAGTTTAAAAATGTATCACTCAAAGATTTATATGAACTAAGCAGGCTAATGGAGAATAAGTAGACCGTCTTATATAGACATATTTTATGGAACATTTATACAGTAATAAAAATAAAATCATTAGTCCTAAAATGGTGTACTTGAAGATCTTGAATATTGTTGGGAAAACTGTTTTTTTAAATAACTAGTCTTCCATTTGGAGAAAAACTGTATTAAAATAGAGCTAGTATGTACTTAATAGAGGACATAATAATAGAGGACAACACACAACAGACTTAAGGCTCAAAAATGTAGGTAATTGAAGGAATTGAAGTACTTGATAGTTGATGTTTTAAAGTGTGATGCCTGTATTTCTTTCTCTATGCACTGATTTCATTCAGTGACTTATTAAAGAATTTATAACTAGAACTCATTTAGTGGTACAGAAAATTACAAAAAAAGCCTTTGAGAGAGAACTAACTGAACTGAAGCTTGTGAAAAGATTATGTAGGTTCTTTTTTATAACCTATTTATTAATGTTGTTAGTAATAGGATAAAAAAGAGTTAATCTTTCTTTACACATAGCTTGGTGAGTTATTAATTGTAAATAATCCTGGCTGTTAGGAAGATAATTGGATCTTCATATCTCTATAACATTAAAAATGTAGAGTTTCATGAACAAGGAAAGACCACTATGAACTCAATGAAAATTTCTCCTAGATAAATATTACATTAGATTTCATTTAGATGAAACATTTATTTTATAAGTGTGATTGACACGTGTATATTTATTTAGCCTAAAATAATCTTTTAGATTTTGCATAAAACAAAATATAATGACATTTTATAAATTTATTTTTTGTTGTTTTAAATAGATATCTGTGTAAAACTTTTTCATTTTTATTATTTTATATTCAAGGCCCAATAGATTATTTGGTTTATTCAAGAATACAGTAAATTACTGAATTAATTGGAAAACTTTCAAAATTAACTAATACCCCTACAAAGCTTCATTCTAATTTCAGAAAAAAATATTAGATATTACAAATATACTAAATCAAAAATACTTAAATGTAATATAAAATGAGAAAATATATTCAAATATATATAACAAAAAAGCTAATACCTTTAGCTTTTTTAGGGGATAGCTGTATATTTTGAATTTCAAAAAATTGTGGAAGTCCATAATCTGTTATTTTCAATACCCATCGAGCATCAATAACGCAGTTTCTAGAGGTCAAATTTCCATGAACTCTTACTGGGGAAGAATGCAAGTACCTCATTCCCTGTAATGTAAAAAATACTAAATATATCTTAAAGAGAACATGTTTTAACCATCTATTTTTGTCACAAATTAAAATAATTAATAGTTCAAAAGGAGAGTTTTTTGACTGTAGATATTATTATTAGATGATTTTTAGTTGGGGTCTGGTCAAGGTAGATAAAAAAAAAAATACAAATTAAAAAAAAAGTGTATATATACCAGCAGCTTAACATATAAGTGCTATATGCTTAGCTTACAGTGTAAGCCGAAACGTTGGCAGATAATCTTTTAAAAAAATACACTTTTTTTAAATTTGTATTTTTCTTTTTGGATTTACCTTGACCGAACCCCAACTAAAATTATCTAACAAAATAATTAATAATTGTATTTACTATTTTAACTATAAGGGAAAAATAGTCTACTAATCTTGTATGTAGTATAACTTAAACTTAAATAGTATTTGAGGATTTTTATGTTTCATTTTAGCAAATATAAAGGAGCCAAAGAGCTGAAATCATTAACTAATCATGAAGAATATAGAAAAATTACTAATTATATCATATTCATATTCATACAGCAAATAATAACACAAAGAGGTCAATAAATAATTGAATGGGAGGAAGTAAATATCCAGCTCAAAGAATCTGGTTAAGTGAATTTCCATATAATGCACTTGTAACTTAATTTAATGTTTTAAATTTTCTTTTAAGAACTACCAAGCCCCGGAACTTAGTAGGCAATTCTAAATGAATAAACATATATAAAATATTTTGATTTTAGAAAATTTGACACCTCCCAGAATTGCCAATAAAATTTAATCTAATATTTTACCCAACTTATTGTTTTAAAACTATGCAAAACATATTTAATTTTGATGGTTTACAAACTATCAGAGTGTATTTATAACAGATTTGAACATCTAGTTTAAATAAAATATTAAGTTACTTCACAAAAATACCAGAAGTATGTTATTCATACTTCTTATGAGTATGAAAGTTATTACTTTCTTATAAATTAGGAGCTAAGAAGACATTATTTCTAATGAAAACCCCAATGTAATTAGAGCACCAAACAATTAGTAAAATATTTTGTCTCAAATATCTATGTGAATGTGTTATTCCATAAAACAAATTAATACATATATAAACTAGCAAGTATTAATAATTTTGAAGAGCTTACAGGAATGGAAATAAAAAGTGACATAGCTTATGGAGAGAACAAAAAATAAACCAAAAAAATTCTAGCCACAAGCTAGGAAGAGAAAAAAAGGAAAAAAAAAAAGTGTCGTAGTAAGGATAAACATATAAGAAAAGACGCTCTTTGAGATCTTTCTTTTTGTTCAAGTCATGAAGGTTCTAATAAAAATTCCTACTAGCTTCTATTTTCCAACTGACAATACCTTCCAAGCTGAAAGAGAATTTATTAAACTTTGTATCCCACACAAATGCCATATTTAAGCAACCTCAATTTTATCACATTAACTAATTTATTCCATAATCAAACAAAATGAAAAATATTAAAATATTAATTTAAAAAAATGAAGTATTATAATAGAAATTAAATAACTATTATTGAAGGTTAATTATATTAAACCATGCATACAAAACACAAAGCAACATGAGAAATTAAAATGTTAATAAACATGTCCTAATTTATGAGAAAAAAAGAACTATTTTTTTTAAAAAAGCTTCTCTTCAATTANTATTTATTTTGACATTTATATTATTTTATATTTTCATGGCATATATACACTAATTTATTCTGTTTTAAAATTTTACAGAAATCAAAATTTTCAATGGACAGTATTGACTTTTGGGTCATGAAGTATTAATATAAGATTGATGTGACATTTAGTACATTTTTACAGTACTTTGGAAAGTGTATTTTGAGATAACATCTAATGAGAAAATTTTACAATGTTTACACTGGTATTTGAATATATTCAAAGTTAAAAATAATATCTTCTACTGTTACAGTTGCAAGGTATTAACAATTTGATAATATTTTTAAATAATAAATGTTAAACTTAGAGTTAATAATATAATGAAATAGCTAATAAAATTTTTAAAAACTGCACTATACAAAGTCAAATGTGTAAACATGTGTGGATGTAAAATATGTGTGGAGAAGTTAATGATCTCTGAAGTTCTGTAAATTTAGATACTTGTTTTAGAATGAGAGTATCTGAATTTAAATTTTTTAAAAACTAAATTTACATTTATTTTACTTATAACTTACCAACAGTAGTTAAAATGGTAGAAATTGTAAGTAAAAAAAAAAAAAAATTGAAATTTATATCGTAGATTTGCTTATCAGGCATCTAATCTCAATTTCTATACCTTATACCATACTACCTGCTTGGGGAGGGGAGAGTTAGATTTCTTAAACAGCTACAACTGAAAGCATTTTTCTCGACCTCGAGGTTTTTGCTCTTTTGATGTGATAATTTCTAAATTTTTATTCTCATATTTTTACTGTATTTTCAAAAGTTTTAACATTAAATAGTTGGTTTTAAAACCAAATTTTTACTTGGTTTTAAAACCAACTATTATCATTCATATAATTTTATGAATTTGTAGTCATTTAGTATTTATTGAAAACAAATTATTTGTACGCCAATTGAAATAAAATATAAAAAAAAATTGACAATTCTTATGAATCGAACTTTACCTAAAACCTAAAATTTATAAATAGTGATTATGACTACTTTGAAGTCAAAGTATTTTTTTTTTATGCAATGGAACTTAGAATCTGTTCATTTTCATTGTATTTTATTTTTACTATTTATAATTAAAATAATTAGCTAGTTAATATTTGAAATTGGGCCAGAGAAATAGACTCTTCATAAATATAATATATGAATATCATAGTTGTATCAGGAAGTAATCTGTAAGTAATCAGGAATTAATGTATATGAACATAATTCCAGGAAGTAATTTTTTTTAAATTTCTAAAATACCTCGTATTATTGAAAACTACACATTAATATAGATTTTCATTATTAAGATTATACTAAAGCTCTGCACTATATCTTAACCAGAATAGTTGAAATTTAGAAAATAGAATCTTGGTTTAACTAGATAACGTATCTCATGTTTTGTTTATTCATTATTTTTAGTATTATTATCATCTGAGCCATAAGTTCCACCAATTACAAAAAGATTGTTATGTTTAATTGTCTTCATCTTCAATGGCTCTATATCAATTCCGATGGAAATTGTTTTTGACTCTAAGATATCCTCAGCCTGTCTTGAACATCGATAAAATGTCAAAGTAGGCTAGTTGATGTCACTCAAAACGTCTTTGTATCACTCAAAAGGAGCCTTATCAATCAAAACTCAAAAAAGAGCTATTTAAGACAATAACCATTATTTGGAATAACAATTATATTATCATATTAAAACTAAATTTTATATTTCTTAAATTATTTATTAAAGGGTTTGTAGGGTAAACCAAATTTTCCATTAAATATTATTCAAATTAATCTTTCCAGATACTTTGTCTTTCACTTTATTTAGTAAAAATCTTAAGCTTACCCGGACTAGGTCAGTAAGGAGAGATAGTCTGAATGACCAGTCCAATTTGATTTCATCAGCCATTAAGACATCCTCAAGTGATCCCCTGCTGCAATACTCATAGACTAGGTAGGGATGGGCTGGGTCTACTAAGCACCCCAGCATCGGATTTACATTCTCATACCTCAAGCTGTGCATCTACAAGGTTAAGTCAAAATGTACTATGAGTTAAAAAAAAAAATGTTTATTTAAAATTACAATTTGCAACTTAAATGATAAAAATAGGAGAAGCATAGACATTTCCTCAAATTTGAGAAGCTGCACTTTAAGACTAGGTAATCAAATTAAATGATTTAATTGGTTGAGGATTGCAACATGTCTTTTTAGAACGGCTTAGGCTTGGGACTCCCAAGTCAGATACTACAGGTTCAAGTCCGACCCTTGGCAGGCTTTTATCAATATATGAAAGCCTGTCTAGTGACATGGGTATTTAGAATATATTGGCTACCTGAAGATAGCTCCTTTCTCCATGATCCCAAGTGGTTGCATGGGAGGTAAAAACAAAAACTATCTAAAAATATTGACAAAGGGTCAATTATTGATGTGCTGAAGGTCAATAATATCCATCTCATAAGTGACATTTATCGCAGTAAGATTTGTTTTCATACATATTGAAATTTTGTTTTGATGAATATGCCTGTTAAGATTCCAATAAGGGCATGGCACTGGTTTCGTCATTTTTGAACAGATGGATGATTGAATGAACGATTTCTTCCTTTTCACCGTTTCAGCCTAAATTTCAGTCCTTCATCAGGGCAATTGGGTTGATGGGGAGAGAGAAACTCCTGCTCTATAGTAACTAAATCATTAATGAGAAAATCACCAGTCTTAAAAGAAAATATATAGTTTTGAGAAGATTTATACATTCATTGACCTTTACCCCCTAGTAAATGTTTAATACTTATACTAAATCATAAAATAAGAAATATAACTATTTATGCTTTCAAGATAATATATTTTTTTAGGATAACCCTAAACTATCTATTTATTGATATTCAAAATTTATAGTTTAAGTGATTTGTTGGGGAATAATTAGCGAAGAGGAAGTGCTTGTAAAAATAATTGAAGAAGTCAGCACATTGATGTAAGAGGCAAAAGTTATTAAATTAAATTGAATTAATATTTGGATTTCCATTTGGGATAATTTAATTTAATTTAAAATGATTAATGTTATAAATTAATTTCTCTAAATAAACTAAGTAAAATGACAAATGACAGATTTTTAAATCTATACATTATTCTGCAGAAAGTTTTCTTACCATCATTAAATAATCCATTGATTTAGATTTCAGTTCAAAGTTGCCACTGTGATCTGGTATTGGTTTCAACTGAACAAGGTCTCCCTGGAATCAAGTTTAATAGATAAAAAAAATCTAATAGTACTCCCTTAAAGAAGCATAGGAATAGGAAGAAAACAAGTTTCTAATTACTTAAATCATAGTTAATTTGATTTAAGCTAATTAAATTAGTTCTAAAAAATATTTATAATTTAAGCCTCTCTTTAAGCAATACCACTTTATAAATGTACTTCATATTCATGAGATGAATATGATGTGAATTAAATATTACTTTTATATTTAAAAAAAAACACTTTTCTTCTTATTGCTTTATACTCTGTGAAACTGGTTCCAGGCACCAGTAGAGATAAGTAAATACATCTCACTAGTTTTGAATCGGTCTGTAGCAGGTATGACAGTGTGCCAATTGTTTGTTATCTCCCAAGAGAGCTTTGTTTTAAGTATATAGCCATTACAGACTCAGCCATTAGAGTAGTGCCTTGTTTACAATAAAAATGGCGAATCTGCCAATTAATCTATAGGCAGTGTTTTCTAATCATTCATTAATGTAAAATACAATTATTGCAATGCAAAGCTTGTTAATATGAAATTTCAAGATGAGCTGGTTTTATAATCAGTGTGTAATATGAAACTATTAAGTGAATTAGCAAAATTATAACTAAGTGACAATAAATTAACTTTTATATTTTATTTACTATTTTATGTAGAGGCAACTTTACTGAAACCATGCTCTGTTGAAGATATAAATATGCTGTGCATTCATATGAATTAAACCTAGGAAACAATATGAAGAATATATTTCATAAAATAACTTACATTATAGCGTGCTCTTGGATCAGAACTAACTTTAGATATACTTCCTATACTTGGAGACTTTTTCATAGTTGATTTCAAAGATCCTACACTTCCTTTTATTAAATCTGGCTTGTCCACTTCTGGACCACCCAATTCTTGCAATTGATGAAGCCAGCAACATAGCATTGCTTCAATCCCCTCTTCTACCTAGAAGTAAATACAAAATAATAACAATTTTATACAATAAATGCAAGGGAATAGATTAAAAAAATCTTACTACCTCAGTACAATTGATTGCATGCCAGCCTGGTTAGCAGGAGATCCGGTTTCGTGTCCCGGCTGAGATAGTAAGATTTTTTTTATTCTATTCCCTTGTATTTATTGTATAAAATTAATGTGGAATTAAATACCTCAATAAATACAATATTTAAAAAAATAATAACTATTCATAGCTGCATAATAATGCAAAAGTAATTAAAAATATATAATTAAGTTTTAAATATTATTATATATTACATTATGTAATTGTTATGTTATACTTCTTCTTAAAAAGATAATTCATTCCCAACAGATTGGACAAATAAGTATTGCCAGCCTTATGAACAAAGTTGTTCAAATGTCCTAAATGTAATAAAAGTAAATAATCTAAAAAAACCTGATGCATACGACTAACCCACAGAATACAAACGCAGTTGAATACAGACAGTGACAGTGTACGCATGTATTCGGCCAGAAGATGGACAATGTCCGAAAGCGCTTGCCAACAGAAGATGGTTTGCAGAAACCAATTAAGATGGATAATAGAAGGTATGATAGTAATAAAAGTGATTAACTCACCTGTTCCAACTATATGAGGTATATTCATCCTCTTTACCAACTAAAATGCTTCAAATTGATAAAATCTTCTGAAAACAATAATAGAAAACTGTAGCCACTCTTCAATGATTGAAAGCAGCTTAATAGATCAAATATATACATATATAGTATAGGGAATATTTATATATAGAATATATTCATCAGCCTTAATGAAAAATGGAGAATCTGCTTAGTTTACCAGCTCTTGTGTATCAGGCTTTTGTTTCTAAGTAATATTAGAAAATCAAAACAAATTATGGATGGGAGTTTATATAAATTCAAATTCAAGTATCCATGAACTGCGATGTTGAGAAATACACTTAATTTACATAGCTTGACAACTTTGTGTGTGTGTGTGTGTGTGTGTGTGTGTGTGTGTGTGTGTGTGTGTGTATCTGTATGTGTGTTATATATATGTGTGTATATATACACACACAAGCAACTAAGATGCCCTTATATTTCCAAAAGAACAATAAGATTGAAAACTAATGCCCCTGAGGCAATATTAAACCAATTTGGAGAGGAGAGGGGGACTAAGTGCTCAAGCATCCTAATTATTTCCAAATATCATCCTTATTCAATTTTTTTAAAAATTTTGCAGAACATAAATGATTAAAAATTAAATTTTGAATCTATTCTGTTTTTCAAATCTTTTCATAACACTAATAAGATGTTGACAATTAACCGATTTGGATGCTTGTAAATTATTTCTAACCCTCATTCAACTTAAGCTAAAAAGAAGGCCATTTAAAAATTTGAAAGAAGAAGGTAAATATCGAATTTAATTTATATATTTAGAAAGCGGAAGGTCTGATCGAATCACAAATATACTATCCCAAATATCTTTCTTTGGGTAAAAATGGATTTTTTTAAAACATAAAATATAAATGTTAGATAAATATATTTTACACCTAATATGTTTTGATTTTTCTTTTATTATAACTCTAATAATAAGGAAGATACTAAGAATTTACATTTTGGTCATCCTCCAATCACCTCTACATCTTTTCTAATTTCAATGAAAAATGCATTCATATTCAACATGAGATACATCAACTATTGAACCAGGAATCTATTTCTTAAATTTCAACTATTTAGTTTAAGATAAATTTAGAAATTTTAAAAATTGCTTCATGCACCTTATGTCCATATACATTATTTCCAAATACAACAATCATATTCATATATTATATTTATGAAAAACCCATATCTCTAGCCTAATTTCAAATATTAACTAGCTATTTATTTTAATTATAAGAAGTAAAATTAAATACAATCAAAATGTAAGGATTCTAAGTTCTATTACACAAAAAAAAAAAATACTTTGACTCCAAAATAGTCATAATCACTATTTAAAAATTTTAGGTTTTAGGTAAAGTTCTATTCACAAGGATAAGAACTTAATGAAAAATTATTAAAAATATTTTTTTTTTTAAATTGTCATATAAAGAATTTATTTTCAATAAATACATATTAGTGACTACTAGTTCATATAACTATATGAATGATACTAATTTTAAAACCAACTATTTAATGTAAAAATTATGAAAATAGAATAAAAACAACATATTAAAAAAATTTAGATAAGAAGCAAAAACCTCCCAAAAGTTAAGGATAACGCTTAAAGTTGTACCTGTTTCAGAAATTTAACTCTCCCCTCCCTAATCAGGTAGTATTAAGGTATAAAAGTTAAGATTAGACACCTCATATAAATTTCAATTTTTTTTTTTACTACTGTAGGTAAGTTATAAATAAAATAAATATGAAATTAGTTCTTAATAAATTTAAATTTTGATAGACACTCACATTCTAAAACACATATCCATTTACAAATTCGACTTTTTACAATGCAGTTTTTCAAAAATTGATTGTGGCTATTGTTCTTATCATTAAATTAAGTTCACCTTTTAATATCAATTGTTAATTCCTCGCAACACAGGACAGTAGTTTGAATTCATGTTTTTATTGTTATTTTTATTTGATTTTAACTTTAAATACATTCAAATATCAGTGTAAATGTCATCAAATTTTCTCATCAGTTGTTTTCTTATTAAAACACTCTCCAAAGTACTGTAAAATGTACTAAATATGACACATCAATCACATTAATATTTTATAACCATTAAAGTCGCAATTTTTTTTTTCTCAAATCAGAACATGTATATTTACATTTTAATTTCCCATATGTCTACATATTTTTCTGATATTTGGATCTTTTCATTTGTAAAAATCTTAATCTCTTCCATCAATCTGTAACAAGATTAAATGATCTTTCTTCTGACTACAGCCCTGACCTTACGCTGTCTCCCACAACTATCCCTAGACAATTGTCATCAATCTTAAATAAAAGGTCCCATTGTCTGTCCATTTTTTAGAACTCTACTAGAAGAGTTGTTGATCTCAGAATCTCTTTAAAGCTCTGTTCCAGGGGTACTCAGATCGTAGCAAGTTCTTACAAAATAAAAACTAGGTGCTTAAGGAAATAAGGCATTTAATGCCAACCTGTCAAGCTTCTCACCAGCAGACGAATCCCTCTGGAGTGCTACTCGCAGAATTCTAAAATATCATGAACTTTTTGTCCCCTTGCATCGAGAAGATGGTTCCTGGGTCTCTTCTGGCAAAGACAAAGTCTCAAAAACAAACATTTACTCCATCCAGATAATTAACATAATTTGTCCAATAATGCAGAGATTGAGGAGTCACTGGATACAACATTACCAATCTTTTCCGATTAAGGCAGTAACACCTTCTCATATCAAGTACATGATTCACTCGGCTATGACCTGATCACTGAACTAATACTTCCAAATCTACCCTAAAAAGTAATTGTTTTCCAGATTTACCTCTATAATTGTGTCCATCAAACCTCCCACTTTCCACTCCTCTGGAAATATTTTGAAATAATTCTGTTTCCCAAGCCCAGTAAACCTTCTAATCTTATCGACCAATTAGCCTTATGCATCTTTTACTTTCTAAGATATTTGAGAAATTTCTTCTAAAACAAATTATACCTATTATAACATTCTTAATTAATTAATTTTAAATTATCATTCTTCCTAATCAACAGTTTGGCTTCCGATCCCATCATCCCACACTGTATTATTCACAATGTAAATAAATATATAAAAATATAAACATATATTTCAATCGAGAGGGGGGTATACAATTAATTGTTCTCATTTTTTTTTTATGGCATTTCAATCACAAATGGATCATGTAAGCAGCAACTTAATGTACTTGGGGACTCTAGTTTTTTTTTTTTT
>KZ806881.1:1017406-1036032 GCA_000696205.2 Oncopeltus fasciatus
TATATATATATATATGAAATTGAGAAACCTAATTGAGAATTTAAATTTTTTTTCCGCCAACAGCTCGATGAGGTATTTAAGGGATGAAATCAAGCTATGAGAAGGGGAGGTTCATAAGAAGACCGTATTGAATAATAGTTAACAGCTTTGTTGTTATTGGAGAAAAAAAAATCTCATTTTAAGGAAGACATTTTAGAATGTAACTAGAAAGGCTCGGCACCTTCCCCCTTTCAAAAGCCAAGTGAAGAAAAATTCTAGTGACCTTCATCCTCTCCGTCGCTGCTTTTTTAAACTCAACTCCTGCATCTCCTTAAATACATAAGGATAATTAATAATCGCTGACATGGGAATAAATATGAGAATGGACTGAAGTAATACAAATATAGAATTTAAAAGAAATAACATAAAAGTCAATTAAAAAAAAAAAAAAAAAGAAAAGAAAAGAAAAGCTGATATTTAAACATTTTTTATTTTTATTTTTATTAAAGTTTTATTCATTTATTACATACTGTTAAATAAAAACATTTTTTAATTTGATTACAATAAAAATTAAAAATGACATTCAATGTCAATCACATTAGGAGAGAAGGCGACCAATGACACCACTTTCAAATTTTAAATATAAAGTTATGTGTGTGTGTGGAAATTTAACGAAAATTGAAAGTTTTCTGTTATAAAATTTGAGTGTCTTTAAAAAAGAAAGTAAAGAGGGAGATATGAAGGCTTCACTTTCCAATTTCGCTTGTCAATATTTACAAAAGGGAATTAATAACAGGACACACTCATTTCGTCCTTCCTATAGGAGGGTAGAATCAATATTGCATTTTCTTTTTTACTTGGAGCTGTGCATTGAAGCTTAAATTTTCATAATTATTTTCGAAAAATTTCAATAATTAGTGCAATTTATTATGTACAAGTAATTATCTATTGATTGTTCGGGGGGTATAACCTTGGCTTGATGAGGTTTGAGATGTCTTTGTGTGTCAAGTCAAAGAAAAAAGGATTGGTGAAGTAGATTCAAACCTTTCTTTCATGAATTCCTGAAGTAGGGAGCCATCACAGGTCGCTGAAAGACATCAATTTTCCCCGTCAAATGAGGTCTGCCCACCTGATGAATAGTCCAAGGAACTGTTGTCGCCATCTTAACAGCTTCACATTCAGGGAATCGCTCAGAGTGAAAGAGATTACATGGTGGGAGGGGGGGGGGGGTTTACAAACCTTTATATAAATTTAAATTGTTTGTTTTATTCATAAAAATAACATCGCGGCATCAATATAGCGAATAGTTATTAAAAAATAAAAATAAAATACTTTACCACTTGGCATTTACTCAAAAAAATTAATTTTTTAGATGCAGCATAGTCACTTTCTAAACATTTTTCTGATACACATGACTTTAATGGCAGTCAACCGAGAAAAACAATAAAAATCCTAAATTAGTAGCTGTTTTTTGTTTTTTTGTTACAATTTAAAAAATGTGAATTTTTAAAAATTATCTGCCAAAGTATTCCATATTCATAACATGGGACTTGGATCCAGGTGATACGACGTCCCCTCTCGCTTTCATGATATCCCTGAAGATGGCTTACAATTTAAGCCGAAACATTTGCAGATAATTAAAAAATAAACATTTTTTTTAAATTGTATTTTTCGGATTTACCTTGACTGAACCCCAACAAAAAAAAATCTACTAATAATCTCTGCGCTCAAAACTCTCCATTTGAATTTAAAATCTTAAAATTTAAAAAGATAAATCTCTGTAAATTATTCCAAAAATAGTTTATACATTAGATACTCATTAGTAGACTTCAATATACACTTTTCATATTATTATGGAATACAAAAATTGTGGTTAATTAAATAGAATTATGGAACGATATGAATTTGAAAATCAATTCTTAAAGGTGAAATAGTGGATATATGACGAAATCTATTAGAACTAAAATGTAGTTTTCAATTCGTATAATTAGGTCAATAAAGACCTGAACATAAATTTAAATTTTTTTCAATTAGTTCCGTAATTTTCTGTATGAAATATTTTATTTTAAATTCCAGCGGATTAGCAGTATATGAAATAACATATAAAAAAACCAAAATGCATTACATTTGCTTTGATCTTTGCCCTCTTCAACAAAAAGCATCGCTTTACAGGATTATCGTCGGAGACACGACAAGATAGAGCCAGCCTAATTTTTCCCACTCATTAAAATATAAGAGCTGGCTCTAAGATGATTTTAGTTGGGGTTCAGTCGAGACGATAAGAGCTGACTGTTCCCAGGATAACGTTAGGAATCATTTCAGACAGAAGTACAGAAAGAAAAAAAATCTAACTGTGCTCTGTAAGTGGAAGGACCTGAGACCTTCGGATTAAGAGTTCAGAACATAAGTCCCTGGACCTTCATGACCACTAATTAGTGCGATAAAAAAAAAAAAAAAAAAAAAAAAAAAAAAAAAAACTCTTTTTGGTTTACAAATGAAAATCAGGATTCAATTGGCACTATGAAGAGAAAATTCAGCAGATTTTCATCCATCCTGCATTAAAGAGATCTAAATTTAAAATTTTAATATAATTGTAATTATTAACATTATGAAGAAATTATATAGAACAAAGTAGGTGTCAAATATTTATTTATAACATCTATAATCTAAAACATTTGACAAAAAAACAACAACAAAAAAACGTACATTAAGAAAGATATTTAAGAATTTTATAAATATTATTTTTTTGTGGTATTTAATCCCACGTAAATTTTACTAATTTTTAGGGAACAGAATAAAAAATCTAACTGTCCCAGCCAGGATTCGAACCTGGATCTCCTGCTATCCGGGCCGGTGCACCAATTATGCTACCGAGACAAGTCTGAGGTTGGACTTTCGACATTAGTTCGGGGAATTTAATAACTTATCAGACTGGTCCCAGAAGCGTAATTGGTAATTGTACCGGCCCGGATAGCAAGAGATCCAGGTTCGAGTCCTGGCTGGGACAGTTAGATTTTTTATTCTGTTCTCTTGCACTAAAAAATGAGTAGATATTTAAGAATGTGCCTTTTCTTTGGGTGTGACCTCTTTTGTTTTTTAAATATGGATAGATTTTTTAAATATTTCAACAAACTTTGAAAAGTATACATTTTTGTCAAGAGAAATTGGAGATTCAAAGGAAGAACCAAATTTACAGACGTCACATCTTCATTCTTATTTGAGCTTTAAAAAATCTTTGTGAATTATGAAATACATAAAATTTATTTCTCTAACGATTATGTTAAATTACGTTGTATTGAAAAACACTTCTTAAAAATTAAATTTACGAGTTTAGTTAGGATGGGTGAGCATTTCTTCCGTACCGGTCAGTCTAGAGCTAATTTTAGTGGTCATTCCTTTTATCTTAATTGCTCTCTCTAGCTTATAAAATAAATTTCTACATTTATTCTTATTTATATCCATCTTTAAGGAAACATGGTTAATCTTCTTCAGCCATCCCCTGCGCGACCTAATCCTTGCATTTTGTGGTCATTTTAACTTGTTTATAATAATTATGGTCATGATTTCTGACGGTAGATAAGTCTCTGTATGGGTATTTTTGTGAAGACTCAACAGGCCCCGTTGTTTTACAGATAAAAAAAAAAAAAACTTTAATTAATCAGTTAAGCTAATTGGATATTCGAAATTAATTTTCTTAATAAGTTAAGTCAAGTAAGATCTGAAATTTTATAAATTCAAATGCCAAATTTGATAAGGGTTGAACTTCAAATTCCCCAGGTAATATATAAAAAATATATAATTAGTTAGAATATAATTAGATATACTTATTATATCGTATTATACTAATAAATAATATTCAAAATGGATTTAGAGACCGTTTTAAATATTTTCTGTTTAATATTCAGTACGGAAGACTTTATGTAACTAAAATTTTAAATTTGGTTTTATTTTTATGTTTACAAAGAACATAACTGAAACAAATTTATATTTCATGATTCATTGATTTTTCATTTCACAATATCCTAAATATATACAATGCATCAGACGGCTTTCAGGAATGAAATACATCCCCCCCCCCAATAAATATTGGCATAATAAAAGGAGACAAATAGAGATAAATATTATTCTCTGTCACCATTTGTTTGGAGAGGAATAATTACTGGAATGGAACATTTTGAAACAGAAGAACCCATATCAAAATAAATTTCTCTCTTATTTTTGAGTGGGAGGTTTGTTCAAAATTAGTTGCCCGCTGCTTCCCTAGAATGTATTCCTCGTTCAAAGAGAATTTAATATTTTTCAGCCCTTAAGTTACTCATATATTTTCCAGCAACCACTGAATTAATCGTTTTTTCTATATAAATGGTAGCGATAACACTACTAAAATATTGATGTCTATTTAATTTTGTATATTTACTGTGGGTAAGTTGAGTTATTCACGTTGGGGTATTATAATTAGGCGTTTGAAAAATATCCACAGATCTTCACCGATCATACACTAGAGAAGCTAAATATGGTCTGAAAAAAAATATGTAAACACACACACACAGATATATACTTTATATATNTATATATATATAAAGTATATATGGTATAGAAAATGAAAAACTTGCGGCTGTGATATATAGTAATCAAGAACAGGTCGGATAGAGAGTGCAGTGCACACGCATAAAGCAAATTTTGCAAGGAGTAAAATTTATGGGGATCTCTTGCCCTTCGTTAGTGAGGAGTGAAGAGAGACTGGTACTTAGGAAAGTACTCAAAGGAAGGGAAAGGCGATTGGATTTTCCCTAATCCTCCCTATTGTTGGCAATTTATGCCAGGTCTTGTAATGGCTTTGAGAGTGTGGATATAGGCGCACTCTCTCGTCTTCAGTTGCAAATCTGAAGCCGTGTCGGGAAGTTGTTCAATCAATTGAACTTGGAAAACGTCATTAAAACTCAATAAATGACTCTGAGCATGCCTTGATATGGAAAGAGGGGACTGTGGTTCTGAACAGGATGCTCTGTAGTTAATACTTCTGAGATTTAGTGGTGTAGTACAATTTCATATGTAAAAAGCAGGACAAAAATTGTATTGAAGCAGGTATACAAAATTTTTGGAAGTGCATGTTGATGAGGATTGGATCTTATATGTTTAGTGTGTGTTCATCTTATATGTTTATAAACGCGTTGCCAGTATTTATAATTGGACAGGATAAGCATCTGCTTTTGTTACAAGTATCCTTGTTTAGTAAATTTGTGAGGGTTTTGAAAGACAGTCTTCCCCTTCCTTTGAGTCCTTTCTACAACACCAGTCTCTCTTCACTGCTCACTGACGAAGGACGAGAGATCCCCTAAAGTTTTACTCCTTGTGATTTTTTCTTTTTGTGTTGCTCGGCACTCCCTATCCCACCTGTTCTTGATTACTATATATACCTGTAATTGCTATAGCGTTCGTAGTTTTAAAAATAATAAAACCAAAGTGGGTATATAATATAAAAAATAACGAACAGAAAAATATATAAATACGTGCATGTGTGTACATATGGGGCGTACAATGGCTTCCATGAGTGACTCTTTCGATAAATGTCCTAGGTTGAATGCCTTTTCCCCCATTCCTATTTATTATTGTTGAATTTGATTGATCATATTTTTAATTAGTGGATTCTATTTTAATTTTTCCTATGCAGGATCAGTGAAGATCCTGAAGAAGTAGGGCATGTGTGTCTGTATGTTTGTTGCGGTCTGTCTTAAAAAGGATTAAAAGGATATTTTCGTTGTTAACTCTTAGTTACATCCATCTTCCATGAAACGTTTGGAATCTACTTAGTTTGCGCAGATCTTGCGTGAGGGACTTTTAGTATCATGAACTTAATTAAATTTGAATTTAACATAAACGAAAAGATTTGATGGGTTTGCTTAATGAGATATAGTTCGATAAATTTTAGCTTTTTTTCCTTCGTTAATATTTTGGATTAAATTACGCTATAGTATATCAAAGGGTTTGATGTGGTTGTAAATTCCCTGTTGATAATTCATACGCCCCCTCAGAATAAATAGGAGGTAATCCGCGGTTAAATAACATTCAAATTGAGCCGGTGAAGGGGGGTATTAACTGCTGGCGTACAAATGTCTCCAGTCCTCGCAAATAGCCCTCGCTCCAGTAATATCTGGAAGGCCGGAAAGATTGAAGTTGTAATTCCAGGCCCTTCCAGCCGTGAAATGACACCTCCAAGTGGCTTCCTCCCTGCCTTGACTTAGAACCCACGAATAATGACGGCTCGGACTCCACTGGAATTCTTCCATAATCACACTGGAATCTGTATCTGTATCTGTAATGTATGATGTATTGGTTATCAGATTTCAGAAGTCTTTCTTTAAAAAAAAGAAAATAGCTGTAAGCGACGGTAAAGAATTTCTTCAACGCCACGATTTTGTTCTTTTCAAATTCCTAGAATGAACACAAGTGCACTCACATGAGTATATATATTTCATTTCACAATANATAAACTTTTACATTTGTTTACATCCAAAAATGTACATTTGGAAAACTAGAAGAGGAGAGAGAGAGAGAGAGAGAGAGAGAGAGAGAGAGAGCGTCCTTTCTAGGAATTTCAAAAAAAAAATTGCTTTTTATAGTAATTTTCTGCAAACAGCTGTATTCTTTAATGACTGAAAATTACTGATTGTGAGGTGTTTAGAAAATTATAATGTGTATAATAAAACGTCTTCGTTATTATTATAATTAGATTTTTAATAAAATACATAATAGCTCTGAAATGTAAATTTGTAAATTTTAACAGAAATCTCTTAGGGAAACCAATATATTCACTTTATACAAGAAATACAAGGGAATATAATAAAAAACCCCCTCAGCCAGGACTCGAACCCGGATCTCCTGCTTTCCGGGCAAGCATGCTATCATTTACAAAACCGAGGCTAGCCAGATAATTCATTCTACTCCCCGCAATCTACTAGGAGTCTAAATCCCCAAGTAATACGAATATATCGTCTTATGCTCGAAGGAGCTGATATTGTTGGCTATTTATTCGACTCTCTTTTTTTTTTCGCTTTATTTCTTTTTTAAAAAATACTGTATTAGTGATAGTATTTCACCCCACATTAATTTTATACAATAAATGTAAGGGAATGGAATAAAAATCTTACTACCTCAGCCGGGACTCGAACCCGGGATCACCTGCTTTTCGGGCAGGCTTGCTATCCTTTACACCAACGAGGCTAGCCAGATAATTTTTATTCTATTCCCTTGAATATATTGCCTAAAATTAATGAGGGATAAATACCACAACTAATACAGTATTTATAATAAAGCTAACCAATTTAGTTTTTTGGAGTGACTATCGAAAAATTTCACCTTATCAATATATACATGTATTTGCAATCCTTGAAATAAAGCAACTAAATTTAGGTAATAGTTAGGCTTCTGTTCGCAAACCGTTGGATGAGTTCTTTAATGGCTGAAATCGTTCAGTGGGAAGGAGGGTTTAGGAGATGACCAAAATTTAAAATCTTTATATCTTCATTATTGTTTGCGTTACGAAAAAAAAAAAAAAAAATTAAAAATAAAGTAAAATGAAAATTTCTAACATTTATATTTACATTATAAAAAAAAAAAAATCCTTAAATTAGGAAAGATATTGAAGAATGTAATGCCGAGAGTTGAGCGGGACCTATTTTCCATCTCTATGGAGGTTACAAAGTGAAGGGTTGTCTAAAGGTCACTATTTTTTTAATAAACAACCATGGTACTAGGCAGGATTTTACTCCCCGAAAAACGTCTGCCCATAGCTGACTCGAACTCTCAGTCTCACTGTTATATCAAGAAGTATTATATAGGTATTGCATTTTCATGCAATTTAAATTATATTTAAAGTCTCTCTTCATTCCTTTCTGATGAAGAGCAAGGAAATTCTCCTCGAAAATTTAATACTCTATGTTATGTTCTTTATTACATATAATAATATAGTAAAAACACATTAAAGAAGATATCAGAGGCTCCAGGTTAGCTCAGGGTATCCGTTCGGGTCTCGCAATCCTGAAGCTGCGGGTTCGTATCCCGCCCAGAATAAACTTCCATCTATACAAAAAAGCTTGCCCTGCACCATTGATGTTTAGAATGGAGTGGCAATGTTTAGATAGCCCCTCCCTCCATGACCAACGACTATTGGTACAAGGGGTGGTCACATCCACCACTCTTTCATCTGGACTGAGTCCGTCTTAGCGATCTTGTCTGTTATTCATATTGTCCTTTTACAGTTTTTAAGATTAAATTAGTACTTTACTCCATATTCTGTCCATTTTTAATCAGCAAGGAAATCTGTTTAGTTAACATTGCTTCTGATTGTCGAATTTATAAATAACATTTTTCCCTTATTGATTTGCGTAAAGTTAACATTTCATTAAAGAAGGTAGTTCAGAGGGTTAGCCTACGTATCATATGTTATGTTGGAAGGTAAAGTTCGTGCCTTATACATCCTCGAACTAGGTATTTCGAGTTCGGTGGATGACTCCCAAGGAGCTTATACGGAGATGGTCCCCAACAGACATTTAGGTCTCGTGAGGTATCGATTCCGTTCTCTTCACGTCGCTAAGCCCCTGGAAGCCCGTTCGCCTATTCGAAGGACTCTTTCATCAGGGGGGAATAAGCCGGTCAGATTTTCCCTCTGAGTAGGGGAGGAGGGAGCAATCCCGCCCAAGGAAAATCCCTCAGAAACAGTCTTATTTTCCCTATTTTTACGATATTATCTCGAGAGAAGAGTATATCTATCCTTTGACATCCTTAAATCTGAACAGATGGAATATATATATGTATTNAATATCATTCAAATGATCTGTATATAATTTTGAACTTAACATATTTTTACCTTTTTATATATATATATACATGTATGTATATATGACGTATATATTTTCATACATATACATATGAAAAAAGGTCCCAGTTTTCGTAAGTAAATCTGAAAATTTATTTCCTAATTCTTACTAGAATAGATAAATACATAACTGTTTCTAATAAGACAAAATTTAATATAGGAGTATTAAAAAGGTGCTACAAGAACTGTTTGCTGTAAAACAAAATTTCAATGAAGCAGCAAAGATTTAGAAAATAAAAGTATCGTCATAAAATAAAAATTATAAAATATTATTTATCAAACTTAAAGGCCAATTTAATGAAACCAATACAGATTGTTTACTATTAACATGTGAAAAAATAAAAGCTGATAAATTTTCACTGAAAATAAAACGCAAATATAACATAATTGTTACATTTCTTATGAATATGATAATATATTTTGACTTAGATGTTCACGTAGGCTTCGACGGTCGTTAGATGTTCTTCCAACCCGGAAGAAGAAACGGTAAATATATTTTGACTTGTTGGATACTATTGTTTAGTATAATTTAATGTCATATAAGACCCATGCGAATTTTAAAATAATACAACTGATCTACAGATGATTGAACAACGACGAAAATTGTGAAAAACAAAATTTAAATTTAAACACTTACATCAATAAACCATTAAAAAAAAAATCAAAGAAATAGCTATTACATTTGCTTAGACCCCATAGTTGGCTTAAAATGCGACCATAACTTAGTTGGTAGTTTGTAACTTTATGGGATAAATCAGTCTCGTAACATCTTCTGTATAAGTTTTGTATATTTTTCAGAAAAATGGTACTTACAAATTATAAGATTAGTGAAGCTAAAATAAGACATGTGGAGGCAATTTTAAGAAAAAGAAGAGTTTTAGAAGGGCTTTATAAATATAAAATATTCAGATATAATTAAAGAAAAAGACCTAAGAAATTTGAAAGGATCAAATAGACAACTTAATATTTGTTTTCAATATTAGGACTATATAATAATGCAAGTATATTTGCAACTAATGATTATATAATGCAAATGGGCAAAGGTTGGTTGCAATGAAGTCATTGTTTTGATGCGGACTTGAGTAAAAGCTAATAGGATTAGTGATAAGGTTTATGAGGTTGGAAAAGTGGGGATATGTAATGTTGTTGAATAAATGGAGAAATGTTGGTTGATATTGACACATTATAGTGTTTTAGTCTGAGGCGGTAGCAGCTAGGATGAGTGATAAGGGTGAGAGTGTAAATATAATGTTATTGAAAAAAAAAAAGTGGGTTCAAATAGTCATATGGTAGTATTATAGTCAGAGTGATAAGATATATAAGTGTGGGGAGAGTTTGAGAATATGAAGTGTATAAATAATGGACAAATGTGGGATGAAATAGGGTAATTATAGTGGTTGGAATCAGATAGGAATGTATTGTGTTTTACACTTTAAAAGATTGTGTAAGAACGTTAATGGCTTAAATAAATCGCGGAGGTGGGGATTTTGGAGGAAGTTCATATTGAAAATGTCACCATCTCTATTATTTTTAATGTTAAGAAAAAAAAATTTGTAATAGGTGCAAAATGCAATTTTCAGTGAATTACATTCGATAAAATTTTTACAAAAAGTATATTTAAAAAAAGATTAGCAGTGTAACTAGAAAGGTTGACATTCGTTCTCGCTCTCCCCTCCCGTTCTGCTTAAAGCCAGGAATAGCGGCCTAGTCTTTATCCTCATTGTCCTCGTTTTTCGCTGTTATCCCATCTCCACTATAGGATCGTCTATGGTTATACATACTGTCATGCTTTAATCAGCCCTTGAGAAACCTAGTAGGGCTTAAATGGTCTCTAGGGGTGGAGAGTAATTTATGAACCTCGGGTGGAGAATTCTGATGTAGGAAAACAGCTGAAATACCAAATTTGGTTTCATTATTTTAAAAATTGAATGCACCAAAAAGGAAACAGAGGCATGCTGGACAGGTGGTTATGGCACTGCACTCCTGGGCTTATTTTTCCAGTTTCAATACACATAGTGTATAAAGTGTTTTTTCTTGTTCTGTGCTTCTGTTTCTAATGATCCAGAAGATATCGGGTGTACTTCTGGGAACACCCAGAACTAATTGGTTTCATTGAGCATTGAATATAATCAGGCGGTGATAAAGGTTTGCTGGCAGTACACCTTCTCTAGTGAGCCTTGGTTCGAGAGTTAAAATGCGTTTCCCTCTTGGACCGTAGGTACTAAGCCGTAACGGCTTGTTGCAAGGCTGGTTTTCATTAAACTATCAGATATATTGTATATATTGAAACAATTAATGCGGGGTAATAGAATAAAAAATCTATAACGGGTTATCTAGCTCGTCTCGGTGGTGTAATGGAAACATACCGGCCAGACAAGCAGGAGATCCAGGTTCGAGTCCTGGCTGGGACAGATAGATTTTTTTAATTTTTTTATTCTATTCCCTTTCATTAATTGTTTAAAATTTATGTGGGATAATAAACCATAACAAAATTAAAATGTATTGTATATATTTAAGTTTTATAGCACTATATTTTTAGCTTCTCTTATATTTCACAGGAAATTTTCATTTACTTTTCAATCCTTCAACTCTTTGATTTTTTTTTTGTTGTAAAGTCATCAAAAGACAAAAAGGTAGCATTATTTTTTTGAGGGAAATCTTCAAAAGTCCTTTGCCTATTTGAATATGCAATTTGTTGACGTCAGACAAACTCACAGCTAAACAACCATGTGTGCTTTTGACATTAATTAAACCTAAAAGAGACTCTTTAAATTGATAATTTATTTTCAATTTTAATTTGCACTAATAAATTTGTGTAAATTTATTTGTATTACACAAGGTTTTATTTCTATTACATAGGATTTTAGATGAGATGAAGCACTGCAAATTATAACACATTAGAAATAATTCATGAATTATTCTGTTACCTCTCATGAATTATTTATAATTTACGTGGGATAAAAAAACCACAAGCAAAATAAAATATTTATAACACATTAGTTTCATTTTATAATAATTTATATCTAAATCCTCTAGCTTAAAGGAAATAATGAGATATATATCAATTATGATAAAATAATGGCTAAGCAAACAAGTGATATTTCCCTTAGAAAATCTATCTTTGAGGTACGATTCTCTTTGATGAAGCTAGATAACAAACAGTTTTACACACACATACTCACACACACACAAACACACATACTGAAAATGAAACACTCGCGGCTGCAATATATATATATAAAATATGAACAGGTGGAAGGGGAGAAAGGGTGTAGTGAACACACCAAAAGAAAAAAATTACAATGTGTAAAATTTTCGAGGAGATTTCTCGTCCTTCGTCAGAGAGGAGTAAAGAGACTGTACGTCAAATGGTATATAAAAGGGTTGGGTATGTCTCTGTTCACTTCTCACTGACAAAGGGCGAGAAGTCTCCCCGAAAATGTAATACTCATTGTAATTTTTTCTTTTTGTGATATATGAATATGATGATATGATGAATGTGATAAATGAACCTGAACAGCTTCATTCCTTCGCTATTTAAAAAAAAAAAAGATTTTCTTCTTGCTTTAATATGTTGCATTATAATTATTAAGTTTATCCTAAGTGATTTTAATTTGTAAATTNTATTTTTAGTTTTTCCAATGCAAGATGAAAATCTGTTGAAATTTTTTAATAGTCGCTTCACGGTACCTACATGAATAGCTTGATTTCCTCGCAGGAAATTTGCTAATGCATCCAATTATTGTAAAGGCTGTGAAAAATAGCTTAGAACTTCAAATAAGTGTGCTCAACTATTCAATTCAAATTGATAATTTGTAAAAATCGTATCCTATCTTATCCTTATCTTGGCAAAGAAGTCCTTTCTACACCACCCGATAGAGAACAGAAAGTTCCTAGTTAATTTTATAGGAAGAATTCTTGTTTTTTCTTCAGTTATTGTTATATTTGTGACATTGTATTGGGGGTAGCAATGTTGATTCCTTGAGGGAAATCTGCAAAAACTTTATCCAACCCTTAAACAGGATTTCCTTACTTTTCAGCAGGGCTAAGATAAATTGAAAAATCTTGATAACAAGGAAAATTCATCTTTTCATATATTGGAATATATCAGGAAAATAAAGTCTCACATTTGTAAGCAAAGGAACTTATTTGCTTGGAATTTATATATATATTCACTCAAGCAAACACTTTTAGCTTAATTATCATAAAATATTTTATTTTGAATATAAAGTTTTAATTCCCCCTTATAAAATGAATATGAATTTCATTAAAATAAGTTTGGTATTTTTGGGCTCAAAATTGATTAGTCCTATGGCAAAATTTCCATTCCTATATAAAATTATATAGGAATGAAAATGTAAAGATATAAAAAACAAAAATGTAATTTTTTCAGAAATGTGTAAAAAGTTTTTCCAGAACGCTTTCTGCTCCTGACAGATTTTTGAAAGATTTTCCGTTATTTTTTTTTTTATCCTACTTATAGATACCAGTTGTGTGTCCCTCTGTGTCAACGCTCTACAATTGTCAATTTTTATCAATGGTTTTTCGCATGTCGCTTTTAAATTCAAAAATCAATTATAGAGCGAAATCAGATTAACAGGAGTGGGGGATTCCCTAAAATGTACTAGTAAGAGTGGATGTTTTGTGGTTACAGTGATAGTACAGATTTATTTATTGTTTATTATAAAGTTTTTTCTAACTCAAATAACTATGAAGATATTACGATTATAAATTGTGTTATTTCTTTAAATTCCTTCTTTTTCACACATTATTTGAACAAAAAATGAATTCTTTCATATTATTTTCAATGAAAAGCCTAAATGTAAAATTTGGTTTTCATACTAATTTTGCTTTTCATAAAATAAATTCTTAAAAATATTTCTTAATAAGCTCAAATGGAGAGTTTTTTTTACTTTGGAGATCATTATGATAGAATTTGTTGGAGTTCGGTCAAGTTTGAAAAAAAAAAAAATTATGTATTGTTTAACAATTTTTAGTGCAAGGGAACAAAATAGAAAATCTAACTTTCCCAGCCAAGACTCGAACCTGGATCTCCTGCTATCCGGGCCGGTGCATTTTCCATTTATGCTACCGAGACAAGTCTGATAAGTTATTAAATCAACCACACTAGTGTCGACACTAGTATAACCTCCGAGGTATTTTTTATTCTGTTCCCTTGCACTAAAAATTGTTACATGTAACATAACTAGTAAACCTATGGTTATATGCATTTATATTACAGATTACCGAGAATGTAGAGGCGATACTTACATGTAAATAGTGTATTTTGAACCTGTATACTCCTAAGGGTTTACTCCCTTTAGTACTACTCCTAGTATACCAGCGGAACGACAATAGCGCTTCCTCACGAGGAAAGTATATATTATTGGGAGAATCTTAGATTCCAATCCTCTCCTATTGCGATAAAATATTAGGAGAGGGTCACACGTCACATCTAATATGTAATGAAAGCATATATTAGTATGTACACGGCAGGTGAAGGTTATGTGAACAGTAGGCCACTCATTTAAGTCTACTCAGGAACAGGGAAGATATTATCAAAGGATGGAAGAAACAATTAGTAGATGTCGAAATAAGGGTTGGAGATTTGGTGTTATCGTTGAAAGACCACAAAAGCTGAAGGAGTGGAATAGATAGAATAATATGGAACCTAACCTGTTTTATTTTCTGCACAATATGGAAAAGAGCGATTCAAGCTTACAATCACAATTCCGTGGTTGTAAGCTACTGGTGATTTATTTACCAGGAAAATATTTATTCAGGACACCCGGCAGGGTAGCTCAGGGTATCCGCTTGAGTCTCGCAATCCTGGCGCTGCGGGTTCAAATCCCACTCAGAGGAAAAGAAGATTTATTTCCTATTCCTGAGTTAATGAGTGTAATTTACTACATTTAATAGGACCACATACATTAAAATATATTGAAGAAGTATTATGAGTAAAAAAAAAAAGAAAGATTACTAGTGAACATTTCATTCATTACTTGTTACTTAACTAAGATTTTTTTTTTTACTAGATGTCAAAATTTGGAAAATATTGGAGAGGAAACGAATGAATTTTAAATAAAGAGTGGAATTATTTTATCTCCGCTGGTTGCAAAGTTGATGACAATTAGGTTTATCAAATATAATGCACTTTACTTATATTCTACTTGCTAAGCGCTTTCGGAATCATTTTTCACATCTTCGGAGATTAGTTAGTTTTTATGTGTGTAATAAAAAATGGAAATTTTGCACAACTGGAAACCGAGGGAACCTTCGTATTGTACACGTCACCAGAGAAGGAACCGGACGAACCCCAACTAAAATCATCTAATAGTAGGTTTTTTGTTTATTCTATTCCCTCTTATTAATTTTTTACAAATCTTTAGAGACTCGACAAAAATAGAGAAAGCTTGGCTTGGATGTTTTGTCAACCATTTGTCATCGGTAAGAGCCATTTGTTTCGTTCTCTGCCGAACTTTCTTAATTGTGTAGAGCTGGCTTCAAAATAGGATTGCCCAAATAACATGGCTCTGTTTTTCGCACAGAAATCTCAGAATAATTTTTTTAGCGCGGGATAATTTTATTCACTAGAAAAAAAGGTAAATGGACTTTGTTAAAAACTGTACATCATCAGAGTTTTTTTTTTATCAGAGTTTCCTTTGAAAAAGAAAAAAAAAATTCTTTCTCTCCAACCCAGTATTTCATTGAAGTTACAAGCTATGAAAAAAAAAAAAAAAAAAAAAGCCAGAAATCTAGGTTAAAAAATAACAAAAACTATACGAGACAAAGAGTGGTTTTTCACGAATCCAACATGTCTGGGTGAAGTTAATATGATTTCAAGAGGAAGGTGTTGAGGAAAACAACGGACGTCCATTTCAGTGCTTCCCTGCCACCCTGCACTACTCCTTTTTTATCCAGACTTTTACCCCCACATCCACTCAATTTGTATTTATTCTTTTGGAATTATTTCTTCCAATAATTTTTTTAAAAGCAAATAAGTATTTATTTTCTTTCACCACTTTTGAAGTACATCTTATTATAAATTTGATTAATTTCACATTTGATATAAAAAATATTCACATTAAAAATATAAAAATATTCCCATGCCTTCTTTTCTTTTGGGTTCAATTTTCTTCTATTACTAAAAATAAACCATCTTATGAAGATGAGAAATTTTCATTTTCTAATGCTAAGGTTTTTGTTTTTAAATTTTAAGCCATCTTCTAGACTAGTGAAGATGACTGTAATTAGCCACATCTGTAATTTTCAATTTAATTAAATTTATTAATTTAGCATATTGATGGTGACTGATTTTCCCCATCGATATGCTGAATTTACATATCTTTGTAGTGTTTATGTCATCGAGTTATTCAGTCTCTGAAGATGGCTGAGTATGCAAGCCGAAACAATAACATTCGGAAATAAACAATTATTGAGAGGGAATAGAAAATAAAAAACTATCTGTCCCAGCCAGGAATCGAACCTGGATCTCCTGCTATCCGGGCCGGTGTACTTTCCAGTTATACTACCAGGACAATAATTGTTATACTACCTCTCAATAATTGTTTGAAATTTTCGTGGGATAAAATACCACAACTAAATTAAATATTTATATTCGGAAATAAATATTCTTCATTTTCTGTGAGTGCTTTATTTCTTTTCATACTTAAGCACCGTTTCCTGAAAAAAATGTCTCGCAGGTCTTCTCACGGTCAAATAAATAAATAAAGTATTTTTGAATGATATCATAGACATAATGTATAGCCAATCTAAAAATTGTATTCCTTAAAATACTTACATTCCTTGACAACTTACATCCACAATATTCTTCATAATAATTCAATAGCAAATTTCAGAGAATAAAGAAATTACACTTTTGTGTAAGTGAGAAAATACAGAAAATTAATTTTGTCGGTTTTGTAAATTAAGAAAATTAAGAGTTTCAGTCGACTAAAAAAATCTTTGATGGTTCTAAAAACCTCTATATATTGATTTATTCAGTACAGTATTCATGCCATATTTGTTTTGTTTGAAATATTATTTAAAAAAATTATATTTACATCTATTATATTCTATGAAGTTTTCCTAACTGTTACAGAAATGAAAATTTTAAATTTCTTTATTATTCTAACCAATATCCCCCGACGGCCGATTTAAGCCTTTAACGGTCTCATCTAAATTATCGATTTTTAAAAATATATTATGATTTATTTTTCACTCAATCGCTACTCTTATATACTTCGGTGAAGACCAGTGCTTGAATAGCACCTAAGTTCACATCCTCTCTCGTCTTCATGATAGACAGCCCTGAAGATGGCTTACAATGTAAGCCGAAACGTTGGCAGATAATTTTTTTAAAAATACACTTTTTTTTAAAATTTGTATTTTTTTTTTTTATCTACCTTGACCGAACCCCAACTAAAATCATCTTAGAATAATGAAGATGGTGTTGACTGAAATATTNGGGACAAAATAAAATCTTTTGAAACGATTGTTACAGGTGATGGAATAATAATAATTATTATTATTAAATTTCTCAATTTTCAATATTATAAAATATAATGCCAGAAAATTATATTTTACACCTATTATGTTCTTTAAGCTTTTCAATATATCAAGTAACAACAAAGATATTATACGATTACAAAATTGTTGGTCTCCCCATAATACCCCCCTCCGTTCGGTTTGTATGGACTTGTCCAGTTCTACGGGTACTTAGAATAGAGTGGCTAACTATAGATAGCCCCTCTCGTGATGGCTCTATGAAATTACATGGGCATTAAAAAAAAAAAAAAAAATCGGATGAGAATTTGTAAAGTTTTAGTTGTTTTTAAAAATGTGATAGACATTTTAATTTATTTGATATGTTGCTAAGCGAGAGTTAAAAGCATTTAAGTATTTTTCAAAATGTGCCGTGGTTTCTCATACTTTTATTTGTGACGTAATAAAATACTCCTATTCCTATATAAAGGGAACATACGAATATTTTTTTAGTCGATAAATATTTACTCCAGAGCTGGTTTAACCCAGACGTGTTGTGGGAGAATAAACCAGACAATAAAGAATAAGAGAAGAAATTCTACATTATAATATTTTAAATTATTATTGTATTCTCATGGCATCGTATTTCTACAGCCCTGAAGATGGCTTACAATGTGAGCCGAAACGTTGGCAGATAATCCTTTATTAAAAAATACATTTTTTAAATTTGTGTTTTTTGGATCTACCTTGACCGAACCCCAACTAAAATCATGTAAGAATAATATCTACGGTCAAAAAAACTCTCCTTTTGAATATTGAGATTTTAAAATTTAGAAGATTAGATAATCTTTAAAAAAAAAAAAAATTTTTAACTTTGTATTTTTTTGGATCTACCTTGACCGAACCCCAACTAAAATCATCTAATAAGAATAAGAGGAGGTGTGCTTTCAATTTGGCTTTTTTGTTTGTAATATGCAAAAAGTTCCCAGTACCATTCTTCATCAAATGGGAATAAATCAGCCGGTGTGCTGACCATAAACGTATCTAGTGTGCCGGAGGACATAGGGCAAACCACGTCCCGGTAATATGAGTCCCTCTTTGGCCCTTTACACCCGCGGCGAGACTGATTTGATTTTGATCCTGGCATCGCTAATTTAGGACATGAAGCAACTTATTTTCACTTAGTGGTGGTGGATATTAGGGCGAATTACATACGTGCGAGGGCTGCAGGATCGTGCATGGAATGAGTAACGAAATGGCAAATTCAATTTTAATAGGGGGTGGGGGG
>KZ806881.1:1049555-1062639 GCA_000696205.2 Oncopeltus fasciatus
TATAAATATATATATGTATATATATATATATATACATACATTCATCTATAAAAGGCATGAATTGGTAGGATTATGAAAATTTGTGAGAATATAACTACTTATTATGTAGGCCGAGAACTTTAAGACCTCCCATCCTTTTTTTTTTTTTTTTTTGTGATCTGAAAAACAAAACAACAACGCGTGATTAAAATACGACATAGGGACGTAATCAACCAATCATAGGCGCCGGTTTTAAAATATTTTCCCAAATGCTTTTGAATTTTGTTCTTATGTCAGAATGTCACGAAACATATGACGTGTATCTTCACCGGATACATACATCACGAACCCATTCTACACTCCGTCAGGACAAGTATTGACATATACTTACAGTACATAAATAAGTATACATGGTTATTCTTTTTTTTTTGTTGCTATTTTGAAACTTGGTTGCTCCATTTTTGCAAGTTTGCAAAGTAAATACTTTTTGTGATTCTCTTACCTTACTATGGATACAGAAGCAATAACTACAGTGACAAGAAGAAGTGCTGTGCCCGATAACAGTGCAATGTGGACAGAACTTGTTAGAAAATCTGAAACAAGAAATAAATAAATAAATAATGTTGACAAACATTGAAAAATGAAAAAAATGAAATTATATCTAGTACAATTTTTATCGGAGGCAAGGATTAAGTGGAGTTTTTTTTTTGTTCCACTAGTAAGAACGTGACGCAATGGCAGCGTAATTAAGCAGATATCAATCCTTTCATTAAAGATAAAAGTAAATATTTGTCTTGAAAAGGAAAAGGACGATACGAAGGTACAGTTGTGGTTACAAGGATAGGTCAGAAGCCAACTGAAACGAGAGATGCTGGGAGAGGGGGGGGAGGGGAGGACACTCAACTCTCATTTTAACATACTTAAATATCATCCTTAATAAATGATTTAAAAATATATTTATTGATTATATTTGATATAAAATTGCAATATAAATTTTTTATTGTGGCACAGATTTTCAGTACTTCATACTACCAAAGTGAATAGGTGGATACTGAAATTCGCTTGAAAACTACTACAATTTTTTCTCCTTGATTAAAGCATATGTTTTATACCTGTTACTAGTGGAAGAGACATTATTGTAGGGCGCTAAGGCTTTTTAAGATTCCCACCCTTGTAAGGATTTCAGTGAGAAATAAAAGTCTGTCCAACAAAACACCAAATGCAGGTAAATAATTAAAAGCCACATTAGAGTCGTCAAGTAAAGCATAAGGAGAGAAATAGTATTTTTTCAGAAACTTTTTGTATAAAAAAAAGAAAAAAAAATAAGCTTAAAAAGTTGTATAAGTAAGCAATATAAATAATCTAAAAGGTTATTATGGCTACAAATGAGTATAGAACTATCATACCTTCTATTATCCGCCTTCATTGGTTTCTGCAAACCATCTCTGGTGGTGAGCGCTTTCGGACATTGTCCATCTTCGTGGCTGTAGGATGGATAATGTCCGAAAGCGCTCGCCAAGAGAAGATAGTTTGCCGAAACCAATGAAGACGGATAATGGAAGGTATGATAGTAAGCAATATTGTTATAATGATGTTGAGATTGTTATGAACTGTGCTTAAATAATGTTTTTCATTTCAAAAATGCTTCAAAAGCGTTTTTTAAATATAGAAACCTAGTTTGAGTTTATACGTACATTTTTTATGGAGGATTTATATAAAATAATAGTTTTATTATTTATTTATGATCTGTAAAAAAAACCTTTAAAAATTATATTTATATCCTGTAATATTTTCACTATAAATGCATAATTAAAAAAGCATTTAAGGATTTAACTAAGAGGTTTAGAGGATTTAACTAAGCGCCCTTTCCACTTCTTACTTTTAACTAAGCCTAAATCCAGACCTTGCGGGCTTACTTTTACCCTCATTACCCTCTGAGATATTTAGAGGTAAAATACATAACTCCCATTTACTCATGTTATGATGAAACATGGCAAATCTGTCGAGTTGACGCAACTCCTGCGTGAGGGAGGTTATTTCATATTTTCAGCAGGATGGAGTTCAAATCGTTCTGTCGACGGCAGAATACGCCCTCCACGAGATTGACAAGACCATTGTTTCGCGACAGAAAGGCTGGGGACTTCTCCCCCCCGGAATTTCACTCTACAGCCCCCCCCCCCACCCTCATGTTCTGATTGTACTTTCCTCCCTGTTTTCGTGACAAATGGTTTCCCGGCATCCCCCTCCAATTTATTTTCTTTATTAGCATTTAACGGCATTGTTACCATTTTACACTATTATTTGGAAAAAAAATATATATATATTCATCCGGAGGTCGTCATTGATTTTTTTTTTTTACTGAGCTCTAGCAGGATCTATAAGTAAATATACTATGTATAATCTACAATAATTTCTATTATTATAATAATAATAATGCTAATTATTAAATAGTAATTTACACGAAATCGAATGCTATGATTATTATGAATATTGTTTTTGTTGAGGTATTTAATCCCACATAATTTTAAACAATTAATGCGAGGGAATAGAATAAAATCTATCTGTCCCAGCCAGGGCTCGATTCTGGATCTCCTGCTTTCCGTTTATTAATAAGTAATTTCGTTTACGTCACAGTGCACTGCAACTTTTGAAGGCAAAAAATATATAAATAAAGCAATACATTTTCCTTTCAAGAAAAGGTTGGGTAAATTTTTAAAATGTCATTAGCAAAATTCCTGAACGACTGAAGGATCAACCGATAGAAGCCATGTAGAGGAAGGACTTCAGGTGCTGTGGGTTCATGAATGTCTTTGGCAGGCATTTCTTGAGAATTACACACTTTTCTAGTGCCATAGATGTTTAAGAAAGTTTGGCAACTTCTAGTTAGCCACCTTAAATGTGTGAAAGAGTTGTAAAAAAAGTTCTAAACCAAGTTAAACAATCATATCACATTTCCCGTTGGGAATTCAAGCCATGACGCGACTTTAAAAAATATCAATGGATTATAATTCAATTGATAATTACCAATAATCCTGCATTGTAGAAGCAAAAAATATGATTCGTTCAAAATAAATTTGTCCATTTGTCTGAAAGCTTGCTAGTGTTCTCACTTTTAAAATTATGAGCTTCATTTTACAAACTTTTGAATGAGTGTTAATTGCTGAAAACAATTTATAGGGATGGAGGGTTGAGACTGAGCCTAAAATTTGAAATCATGGTATCTTCATTATATTACCGTTCATTAAAAATACAACTCAATGTAATTTTTAAAATGTAGAAACCAAATTTTGACTTTTTATTGTAATAAAATAATTAATACTTGATTAAAATCGGATAGGATAGAGAGGGGTTTAGATGAAATTCAAATTTACATTATTGATATTGTTTTTGCTATATTGTTGAAATTGAAAAGTGAATAATATATTTTTCTAAATTGTTATTATTATCTCATATTCTTTGTAATATTTTAATGATCTATATTAAGGAATATATTTATGAACATAATATAATATCTATACTTCCATTACCTTTTCTTTTCGACAAAATAAAGTGAAATTATACTCTTCTACATTTTACGCTCCTTGTTATCTCTGCTTGTAAGATAAATTTCGTCTTTTACTCTTATTAATATCCATTTTTAATGAAACGTAGGAAAATCGCTTAGATTTATGTGACAGCCTTTTTAAAACAATGACTACGAACAAATCCACAACTTTTCAACTGAATAGAGGGGTACCTCAGGGATTAAGTTTAGGCCCACTATTGCTTCTATTGCAAATAAATGAAATCATCATTAATATGTAATAACAAAGTTTTTTGTTTGTTTGAGAATAATCTGATCATTTTTTAATACAAAAATAAACTGAAAATATAACTATTTTTAAAAAAAAAAGGTAATTGAAGCTTTTAGTAAATGGATGACTCACAAAAAACAATATTTGTAATGAATTCTTCAAGAAATCCCTTTACTTATGAAATTTTTTTATTATTATTTTATATTAATTAAAAAACTGTGTTATTTTATTCTTATAAATGAAACATTACACCCGCATTATTGAAGAACATATTTTTACTCACATTTGATTTCTTTGGTAATCCCACCAAGTTTCATGAAGAGACTGAAACTGTGGTCTGTAGTACTTTGACAAACACATAAGATTTAGTGACAATCATTTGTGGTGTCAAGCAAGTAAGGTTGGAGACAAGATTTTTATTTTTTTCAAAAATTTTCATTAGTACAAACTTAATAACCTTAGTTCACTAAATAAAAATATAAACAATATATAACTGTTTCAATTAATCCTTGAAAAAATAAATAAACTGTACTTGAAGAAATTGAAATTTATTTATATTGTAATTTTTCAAAAATGTGCTGTTATTTTTTATACAAGAGTAAGAGTTAGATCAAAATGTTAATAAAAAGCAAGACAATTTTCTCAAAAATGTACATTATTTAATATTCTTCAATGTTTCCGTTTAAATTGTAAGTCTTCTTCAGAGATGTCAGAATGGTGATAGTGGAGCTGTTGTCTTAGTGGGAAAATCTGAATCTTCAATTATATAACATCACGATCAACAAATTTTTCATCTGTTTTTGTTTTTGTTATCTAACAAATTTGAGAAATAAGTTGATGATATACATATATTTTTATACGAATGTCCGAGTCATTAGTAATTTTTTTTACTTTAAAATATTACATGGAAAGATGAGATTTTCAAAGAAATTACTTTTAAATTTCTACAAATGACAACAATGGCTTTTCAGAACTGAATTCTACTTCTCTGTAAATAAATACAAATTAAACTTTACTGAAATAATATTTTAAAGCCACGTTTAATAAATTTCCGGGGGGACTTGGAAAAGGGAAAAGCTAAATGAGCTGTACGCAGAAAGGGGTAAGAACTGGAAACATTTCTTTTAGCTAAATAAATGTTTCAGGGTATCTTGAAATATGAAAATAAAATAAAAATGAAGAGCAGAGTTGCCCAGGGCAGGTCCTTTTTCCCAAAACTTATTACTTTTATTATTCCTTTCGATAGTGGAAAGTGCTTTACGCAGGTGATGCGTGAAATGAGCGAATTTCTCAACTTAGTAGTAAATGAATGTTTCATGGTATCTTAAAAAATTTGAAAATAAAATAAAAATGAGCACGCTGTAGGGGATGGAATAAATCTTAAAGAGCAGAGTTCCCAGGGCAGGTCCTTTTTCCCAAAGCTTATTACTTTTATTATTCCTTTCGATAGTGGAAAGTGCTTTACGCAGGTGATGCGTGAAATGAGCGAATTTCTCAACTTAGTAATAAATGAATGTTTATATACGAACTTTCCAAATCATATCATCCCCTCCACACAAACACACACATATATGTAAAATGTGTCAATAAACAAAGCTGTGTTGATATTCATCACACTAAACTAAACATTGAGCCCTCTACAGCAAATAAACTTTTTATACTTCCACTTGGCAGTCAATACTCCAACCCATTTGCCCAATTTTCTTTTTTCATTTAAAAGCACCATAGGAGATTTTATTATGAAAATAAATAATTTCGGCGTATAAATCGTAAAATTAAAATTTACAATAAGTGTAAATCCCCACTTCTGATGGCTCAATTCGTCTGAGTAACTCTTAAAATGTTTATTTTGTCAATAAACATAACTATATTGAGTTTCATTATTCCAAACTGAATATTTAAAAAAAAATGTATTCGTACTTTACATTTCAGGTAGTCCTCCTTATATTCGCTAGATTTCGCTCAATTTCTCAGCTTTTTTTTTAAAAAAAATATAAAAACGACTTGAGAAATACCATTTAGAAAAACNTCAGGGAAGTTTTCTTCTGCAATTGAAAATTACTTTGAATTTAAAATTTCATTTGTCGCAGAATTTGAGTGGAACAGTCCTAAAGCTACCTTATCCATTCTGTTAAATAAAAACATTTTGAAATTTAATTAGAATGAAGAACAAAGAAGAAAATGAAAATAACATTCAAAGAAAATCCCATGAGGAGAGAATGTGACAAATAACATAATAGAACATTGTTAAATTTAACTATTTCAGGGAAGTTTTCTTCTGCAATTGAAAATTACTTTGAATTTAAAATTTCATTTGTCGCAGAATTTGAGTGGAACAGTCCTAAAGCTACCTTATCACTATGTAGAATGTGTGATGATGACTTATAAGTTAAGTCGATATGTTGGCAATAATATAATAATTACCCAACAATTTTGGAGCATTTTAGTAGTAGTAGTAGTAGATCATAGTGGAGGGCAATCAACTTCTAGGTTATTACGCCCTATAAATACCCTTTATTATATTTACTATAAATTCCTGTTAATAATATTATTAGTTAATAAAATACAGGAATCGGGATTATTTCGACCACTATAACAACCTACATTAATGGATTAATTGATAACATTTTTTTTTTATAAATATTATTATATATATAATTTTCTACAACAATCCATTAAATAATAGCTAGTAATAATTTACCAAATAACTCCCAGCAATTAGCTATAACATTTTGTTAACATATTATGTTATAAACAATAACAATTACAATATGGTTGTGTAACATAAAAGCAAAGGGATGACTAACCTTAATGATAACACATTAATAAACTTAATAAACACATTAATGGTAACACATTAATAAACTTAATGGTAACTAAACTATATTCTGACATGTATGTAAAGTTTTTTCCGGGTTGGACCGTGTAAAGTTTTTGATGGTTGCCGAGTTTTCGCACATCCTGTGATGGCTTCTTCAGGGCTGAATAGAGAATGAGAGCTGTCTTCAAATCCAGGGGTATTTATACCCGGCGCTGTCCGGTCCTTGGGCGAAGCTTGTCTTCCCATTGGTTGATCCTGTTTTCCTGCTCGCTGATTGGCTGGATCCTCTTATCGATTGGTTAGACCCTCTTATTGATTAGCGCTGGTTTCCAATTCTTGCTGAGCCTGTATCCATCCTCCCTGTTGATATTCCTCGGATTTTCGCTATTTCGATGGCTTCTCTGATGGTCCGTCGATAGTATTTGTTTTCCCGGGCCAGTATTGAAGCGTCTTCGAATTTGATGTGGTGGCTGGTGTTGGCGAAATGTTCTGCTAGAGCTGACTTTTCTGTACGTCCGTGTTTGATGTCTGCAATGTGTTCTTTTAGGCGTGTGTCGATCGTCCTTCCAGTCTCACCGATGTAAGTAGTTCCGAAGGAGCAGGGAATCTTGTATATTCCTGGAGTCCGAAGTCCAGGCTCATCCTTAGATTTCGGAAGGATTTCGGTTATTTTTCTGTCCGTGCTGAACGTTGTTCTTATCTGGTGGTTCTTGAGTATTCGGGCGATCTTCTCCGTTGTCCCTTTGACGTAGGGAATGGTCACTTGTCCTCGGAATTCTTCTTCTGCTTCCCGCTCTTCCCTGTTGCGCTGCCGATTTCTCTTCCTCTGGACCTTGTTGATAGTGTTGCGGCCATAGCCATTTTTCATGAAGGCGGTCTTCAAATGTTTTCTTTCTTTCGGCAGTTGGGCAGGTTTTGAAAGTATCTCCGCTCTGTGGAGTCATCAGCACTTACTCCACAGAGCGGTGATACTTTCAGAACCTGCCCAACTGCCGAAAGAAAGAAAACATTTGAAGACCGCCTTCATGAAGAATGGCTATGACCGCAACACTATCAACAAGGTACAGAGGAAGAGAAATCGGCAGCGCAACAGGGAAGAGCGGGAAGCAGAAGAAGAATTCCGAGGACAAGTGACCATCCCCGACGTCAAAGGGACAACGGAGAAGACGCTTCAATACTGGCCCGGGAAAGCAACTACTATCGACGGACCATCAGAGAAGCCATCGAAATAGCGAAAAATCCGAGGAATATCAACAGGGAGGATGGATACAGGCTCAGCAAGAATTGGAAAACAGCGCTAATCGATAAGAGTGTCCAATCAATCGATAAGAGGATCCAGCCAATCAGTGAGCAGGAAAACATGATCAACCAATGGGAAGGCAGGCTTCGCCCAAGGGCCGGACAGCGCCGGGAAAATAAATACCCCTGGATTTGAAGACAGCTCTCATTCTCTATTCAGCCCTGAAGAAGCCATCAAAGGATGTGCGAAAGCTCGGCAACCATCAAAAACTTTACACGGTCCAACCCGAAAAAAACTTTACATACATCTGATGACTGTGGAAGCCTACGTGAACATATATTCTGACATACACATTCTCAAACATACATGCGCGAGCGCGCACACACGCCCACACACACACACACACACACACACACACTCTCATACACACAACCACATAAGCACAATAAAAACAAGGATAGAAAAAAATTTAATAAATAACACTATGAAAGCTTTCTTCTAAAATAACAATATTGGAGTATTTTATTTTTATGATCCTGGTCCAAACACTGACTCATTTCTGCATCACTTTACAAATAATATGAATACACACACACACACATATACATATATATATATATATNAGCTCAAAATATAATTAAAATATATGTATTACAAAAATCTATTTTACACCTATTTAGTATCATATATATCTATATATATATAGAATAGGATATGTGTATGTATGTAATGTATGGACTTTAAAACGGCTAGGCCGATTTTGATGAAATTTTCAGGGAATCCTCAGAATATTCAGGCGGGTGACACTGTGAAGTCTGATTTTTTATTTTCGGAGGGGCGTGGCTAAATCAAATTTTCATATTCCACCACAAATTACATATACTTTTTTTTTTTTGTTTTTTTTTTTGTTTTCGATGGGAGGCGCTCTTATTCATCTTGCTGGTGATTTCCGTCAAACTTTGCCCGTTATTCCAAGATCAATGCCATGAGTTGATGATCATGCTGATGAGCTAAGCTTCATATCTTTGGAACCGAGTCGAGAAATTCACGCTACCGACGAACATGCATGTGCATTTGTTGCAAGATCCGTATGCCCAAACATTCTCAAAACAACTTTTGAAGATCGGAAATGGAAAAATTCAAATTGATCGCACCACATTCGAGATTTCGTTCCCACCTAACTTCTGTCAAATGCAAATAAATATTCAAGCCGTGGTCGGCAAGGTATTCCCAAGTCTAACAACCACCCTAAAAATCCGGATTGGCTTGCAATTTGGCACCAAAAAACGACTATATCAACAAGCTCAATGAGCAAATTCAATTAAAATTGTCCGGCAAATTTATCAAATACAAATCGATCGACTTAGTAATGTATGAAGAACAAGTTGTCAATTATCCCACTAAATTTTTGAATTCATTGGAACCACCCGGAAGGCCACCGCATGTATTTACATTAAAGATTGGATCACCAGTAATTCTTACTCGCAACTTGCAAAGTTATGGATCGGGAACAGATTGACCATCAAAAACTGTTCGATGTAACTGTGTAAAACGTAATTTTTAAACATTTATATTCTAGCAAATGTAGGATTTTCAATAATTTGGAAGTAATTTACTCAAACACTAAAAACATTTCCTTTTCGGCAGTCCAGGGCAAACTTTATTGGTCACACATTTTACGCTCATGAAAATTAAAATTCCCAATTTACTATTACTTTTATCTACTTTTAAAATAACATGGGAAATTTGCTTATACTACACAGCTTCTGCGTGACTCCTGGATATTCTTCTCTTCTTTGTGATCGAAGCTCCAATATTTACCCGTAATGTTCCCGTATCTTCTTCCCCTCCGTGTTGCAGCCATTGGCTACACAAGTTTTCCCCCGTTTACATTTTCCCCGAACAGAGATCACTTGAGGGTGAGAGAAGAAGGGTACAGTATTTTATCCTCAACTCTTCTTCCTACGGACGGCTATTGGTGGGAGTGGGGGCTCGTACAAGTTCTGATAGTGTGCAATCCCTGGCGATAAAAACAAACTGGCCTGTTTAGTTTCGGGACGGTATTAACCCCAGAAGAGGGAGTTTTGCTACATGCCACCCCAATTGTACTTTTCTTCAGCCAATGGCGGATCTCGCACTTTCATCCCCCTCTTCCATTTCACCCCCTACATTTTTGTATTCCCCTACTTCTTTCCGAGATCTACCAAGTACCTGGAAAAGTTGTCACCTTCTACTTACCAGTCGCTTCTAGACAGTCTTCCTCTTCACAGACATCAGTTCTATTTAGTTCCGGATATCTCTGGAGGTCCAGAGCACTCCAGTCATGGACTAACGCCTTCAGAGTCAGCGTCTCCCTGGAAAAGAAAGATCACTTGAAACATGAGAGAGAATAATATTTGGAGAAACTATAAGCAATCAGCTAAAAGTCATTCTTCTTACTTTAATATAAAAATAAATAAATCCGGTATGGGGTGGGTCATGTAACTTCCAGTCTTTTAGATAAACATTATCTTATTTATTATATTTCTTTTTTTTCTTTTTTTTTTTTTTTTACAAGAAAAGCGTATTATGAATTATTAGTCGTCCTTATACAAGAAATGCAAGGAAGTTGGAATAAAGAAAATCTTGCTACCTCAGCCGAGACTCGAGCCCGGGTCTCCTGCTTTCCGGTTAAGTATGCTGGCCACTACACCACCACGGCTAGATAGAAAGTCTCTTCACAACCCGCACTTTACTCATATTCTAGCAAGATTCTGCGTGGTAGCAAGATTATTTTTATTCTAACTCCCTTGCATTTTTTTAATTCCACAACGAAAAACATTATTTAATATTAGTCGTCTTTGTTTTAAGAAATTTGCCTTAAAAAATATTAAGTTATTTACAATAGAAAATATTTTTTGGATTCAATAATAGAGTTTTTAAAAAAAGTTTTTATTTTGGCTGACGTTTCGGCCTTAATTACAAGCCTTCTTCTTGGGCTTAGAAATAATGAAGTAACTGTGGAGCAGTGGGTACCATGTAGCAGAAGAAGATACAAATTCCGGCACAAAGCGTCGAACAAAAATAATATTTATTTATAAATATGTTTTTTTGTTTATTTGTCCACTGTGATATTAATGATCAACTAATATCCTGTATATTCATGAAGTAGGATTTATGTCTGTGCTATGACACGACTTTTGAAAAAAAAAAATAAATCTTCACTGATTAGGCATAGAAGAAGTTAAAAATTGAACATATATATATATATATATATATATATATATATATATATATATATAAATATATATATATATATATATATATATATATATATATATATATATATATATATATATATATATATATATATATATATATATATATATATATATATATATATATATATATATATATATATATATATATATATATATATATATATATATATATATATATATATATATATATATATATATATATATATATATATATATATATATATATATATATATATATATATATATATATATATATATATATATATATATATATATATATATATATATATATATATATATATATATATATATATATATATATATATATATATATATATATATATATATATATATATATATATATATATATATATATATATATATATATATATATATATATATATATATATATATATATATATATATATATATATATATATATATATATATATATATATATATATATATATATATATATATATATATATATATATATATANTGGTGAGCTCCCACACATATATATATATAAGCGTTATAAATAATCTAATATAGTAATTTATAATTAGACCTAATTAAATAACAGAAGAGTTATTTTCATGCCATCCCATCTCCAGATCAGGCGAATGACATTTTGTTTTGTACACTAAGTAATTTACTTTTGTTTGAAGTGAGATCACTAAGGCCGATTCAGGGGAGAGCGGGGATTGATGAATCTTTAATTAAATGATTCATACATTTAATGTTAAAAATTAATTTTTACACCTGTTTTTCATATACTTTTTTCGTAAAGTTAAAAAAAAAAAGATTGCAAATTTTATAAAATTTTCATTCTTCTCCGAACTCTCCTCTTCTATTTAACCTAAAATTGAACTAATTTAACAGTGGGCAAAATAATGTTTAAATGTGTCCATGTCCTTAATATGTGTTTATTTCCTCTATTTTTTTATTTAATTTTTTTTTAATTTCTTTCCCTAACTCTAACTATAAAGAGATATTGATAAAGGGTTTATTTCGTTTTCCCTTAAACTCCTCCTCGATCAATTTCGGCTATTAACCAACTAGTCCGACGGTTTGTAAAAATAAATGTTTAAATACTGTGCTTGATTTTTCTCTTTTTAAAATTTTTAACTTCAAGAGTAAACAGATATTATGTATATATATAATTTTGATCGGACCTTATTTTTAACTTCTCTAAGGTTGGTAAATGCTAAAAATTGGTTCGGATATCTGTCTTACTTTTTTTTAAATCATATCAAATTGCTAACGTGAACAGTTTGATTTTCCTAAAAATATATTTTAAAAAATATGCATATTAAAACTTAAAAAATATATTGGTGTAAATCAACAACCCAACAGCATATCTTTTATATATCTTATATGGTGAACATCCATAACTGTAATTTTATAACTTGTTTAGTCTAGCTTTTAAACTATTAACTATTCAGAGAAACAAGTAAAAACTTTTTTTGTGTGTGTCTGTGTGAAAATGCTCTCCTCGTTAAAGGGTTTGGAAGAGCTTGAGGGTACTTTGTTGTAAATAATTAATATCCAGCCGTTGATGGTGGGGTAGAAAAAAAAATGTCTCCTTCCCCCACCTGAAGTGTTTTAAATGGGATGGGGGGGGGGGGGGGGGGGGGGGGGGGGGGGGGAGGAGATCCAGAAGAATGGAGTAAAGCTCCCTCAGCAGAGCTTTTTTTCTCTCTCTCTCCCTCCCCCGTTAAGGGTAGCCCTGACGGGAGGGGTTGGAATGGGGGGTTGGAAGACAAACTCGCGCACCCTTTAGTTACCCCCTTCCTATCCATCATCGTGTAACCAACACCCCGGCTCCTCCTAAATACTCCTAAACCTCTAATAATTTAACCATGGAAACTTTCAGCTTGAGGTACTCCATTTTCTGTAGTGGCCCTACTTAAAGCTGTCAATTTTCTCCTTTTTTTTTTTTTTTTTTTTTTTTTTTTTTTTTTTTTTTTTTTTTTTTTTTTTTTTTTT